>JABUQX010115705.1:15000-20310 GCA_015478945.1 Trachelipus rathkii | reverse complement strand
AAATATGATGGTAGTATAGCGATAAGCCACAATCTTACCATTTTCTTCCCATAGAAAACAAAATCTATTTTTGTCCTCCTCCAGTTTGAGACGTATCTGCAGGAAAGCTTTGGAAATATCTGCCAATACAACATATTTGTTGGTCCTAAAAGAAATGAGAAGGCGGAAGAGAGAGTTCAAAAGATCGACTCCATGATATGAGGCTTGATTTAAAGACGGAGACCCACCCACTCTTAAACTACAGTTGAAGACTGGGCGCAGTTTTGTTGTAACTTGCTCAGCAGTCTTTATTACAGGACGGTGGGGTATGAACTTGAAGTTATTATAGTTTTGAGGTGATACTTGAATGGGTTCAATTATCCCCTCCCTCTGGTACTGTTTGAAAACATCCCCATATGCAGATGAGAGACCCTGCTTTTCCAGACGTTTTTTAACTCCACGCAATGTAGCTAAAGCTACATGATAATTAGAAGGCACTTCATTGAGAATATTTTCATACCAGGGTAACTCTACATGATATTTTCCATCTCTAAACTCGATTGTCTGATAGAATTTTTGAATGAACACTTCGTCGATAGAGCCCTGATCTGCTGTTTCATTTATACCTAATGATTCGAGGCTGTAGATGTTTTCTAGGCCCAAATCGACATCTGCATGATTATGGGTATGCAGAAGAGGGTCAAAATAAGATGCAGAAGGATCGACGATGGTGTTCACTAAGCTTTCGGGGACTTTGCTGTTGCCAGGTCAGAAATGGACGAAGTAAGTGTTCTACTATCCTCCTGTCACGATCTCCCTTGAGGAGAGGTTTCAAAATCAGATTGCTCCTCTCCAAAAATAACCAATCTCTGAGAGGGGGTCAAAAACGATTTGGCTGGGCCAAATGGAACAAACCCATGGCAGGTTTCAATGGCTCTACCTTTCAAGCACTCTATGATTTTGAAGTGCTTCATTGAAGAGATGACATCAATTCCAATCAAACCATCCACATTTGAAACGCTACTTCCGTGTCTACCTACATAAAAACGGTCTGCAACATGATATCCACTATATGAAACATTATTGATAGCACCCATGAGTCCCTTCACTGTGAAGCTAACATCAAGACTAGGATCTATTAAAACAGATTTTTTTATGAAATTTGAACAACAGATGTTCATATCTAGGTCGATTGTACAAAATGACCTAACCTGCTCCCCCAAAAATGTCTTAATGGAACTGGTGTGCACAGGCAGAGAATCCACATCTACTTCCAATTTATTTAAAATACAGCTATTGAAAAAACTTAGCTGTGAACCAAAATCCAATAACACTCTTGCAGTTACAATTTTATTCCCTCTTTTTATTTTAAGGGATATTGTGGGAAGAATTTGGCCAGATGAAGTGTTACCTGTATTTATACAGATATTGCTTGAACCAACATCTTCATCATCAAGAACTTGAGGCGCTGAAGAAGTAGATGGCTGACTTGTGGAGACATCTGCACGATCTCTTTTTGCTTTATTCTTTGCATTTGAAGAACAAAGAGCAGTTATGTGAGCACCACTCTTGCATGTGCCACAAGGACGACTAAGGCCAAATCTTTTTGCAGGGCATTTGGAAGATACATGTTTCTTGCTGGAACAGTTTGCACACATTCCCAGTTCTATGCAGCGCTCCCTTCGCAAGCTACCTGTCGGATAAACTTCACAGCCACTCATCGGGTGTTTTCCATTACAAAGTTTGCATTCCATAAATGATGAAGCAGAAGAAGGAACACCACCTCCTGAAGAAGTGGAAGAAGAAGAATCTTTTGGAATAGTAACTTTAGACTCTTTAGACTTTTTTACACTTGTAGTGTTGAAGGAAGAAGTTCTTCTCTCTTTATATGAAGATTCTGTTGTGAAAGGGCATTTTTATTCTTCTCTTTGGCACCACCAGCAGTTCTATTTCCTGTCCTTTCAAGGGACTTCAAAATGTTCATATAGTTACTCAAAACCAAATTGATGGAAGGATACTCAATCTGAGTTTTTAGTTTGAGTTCACGCAGGAATATAGGAGGAAGCTTGTCAGTAACTAAGTGACTAACAAGACGGTTACCTGCTGTTCCCTCCTCCAGGAAGTCCAAATCGAACTCCTTCAGTTCATGTAAGTTTGCACGAACTTCTGACACAAAGAACCGAGTAGCCTCTAGGTTCTTATTATCCAAAACTGGTGCTGAATCAATCTTGTGAAGAATTGTGTCCACTAGAAAAGGCACGTCCAGATACACCTCCTTCAGGATTTTGATAGCCACAGAATAGTTCTCATCAACATTAGTTAAGTGTTGAACATCCTTTAAAGCAAAATTTTGAAGATGACTTTTCAAATACTGTAGTTTGGCTGCGTCAGAAAGGTCCTTCCTACAGCCGTATACATTTTCAAAGGACAGGAGAAAAGATCTGAACGAATGTTTATCCTCTCCACCAGAAAAGTTTTGACACTTAAGAGGTGGAATTTAAAATAATAAAATATTTAAAAATAATGTAGATTTTTTTTTTTTTTTTTTTTTTTGCCAGTTGTCACTGTCATCCACGTAAGGAAGCCCATTCAAGTGAGGGTGTTGCACGCCTCAAAGAAGTACACAACTGACGCAAATTACGCATATGAGCACAGACGCAGGCTTTGAAGTGCGGGAGATTAAATTCAGCAGGAAACACAGAAGATGGTAGAGAATTCCACAGCAGAACAGAAGTGACTGGAAAGAAGGAAGCACCCGCAGCGAACTAGCCTTGAGTTGCCAATATCCACAAAACTCATGCGCAAACACAGCAACCCTTGTGCTACGAGGACGTCGTGAAGGGGGGTACGCGAGTGACAAGTTCTCTCGAGCACCTGTCGCTGCGGTACCTATAGAAAAGAGAGATAAAAGCACCAACATCGCGTCGCAAAGATAGAGGGTCAAGTGAACTGGAAAGCATGAACAGTTTATAAGTCTTTTTGGCCTTTGACCTCGACCCTGTCCAAAAAGCTGGGTGAAACCAGAGCCCCACAGATATGAGAGCAGGCACACAAGGGCGGATGAGGCCCTTGTATAGCTGAAGTAACTGAGAAGAGGAAAAAGTCTCGTAGTCTAAACAGAACCCCAGTTTCTTTGTAGGCCGCCCTTAGCAAACTGCCAGATGTGCGAGGCTCTAAGACATTTTTGTTTGGTTAAGGCCAAGGATGTTTATATTGTCAACAGGAGAGACGAGAGAACCGTCGAAAGAGATAGGAAAGTTGAAGGTGTTTTAGAGAGGGGAGATTTGTAGAAGTTGAGTTTTTTAAAGAATTAAATTCCACAAGGTTGAGACGACCCCACCCGGAAATCCTATCCAGTACAGCAAAAATACAAACGGAAAAAATAAGATGGAGGCAATTCTAGAAGTAAAAAGAGGGAGCAGAATTGTGAAATGAGTTGAAGAATGAAGTTTCGAGTCATCGGCATACAGATGAGTGGATAGAGTTAGATGTGCAGGTGAGAAGATCATTAATGAAAAGTAAGAATAAAGTAGGAGATAAGACAGAACCCTTAGGAACTCTCATAATTAACAGAAAAAGAAGAAGAAGTCGCCCTGTCAACAGCCGACATTGAGCGATTTTGAGAGAAAACTAGACATAAGTAAGCAAAGTGAAGGAGGAAACCCAGCGAATGGAGTTTAAGAGCAAAGTGACGCGTGCCATACCCGGTCAAATGCTTTGGATATGTCAAGCGCCACCACGCAAGTCTTCTCGTAGTTATTAAGGGCGGAAAACCATAAATCAGTAAGATAGGATAGTATATCGCCAGTAAACCTCGAGCGCCGAAAGCCATACTGGCGATCGAAAAGAAGTGAATGAGATTCCAGATGATCTAAGAAGTGAGAGTTGAGAAGGGTTTCAAAGATCTTAGATAGAATACAAGTGAGAGCTATAGGGCGATAGTTAGAAGGATCAGAGCGGCTACCTTTTTTCGGAATCGGTTGGACATGTGCGTTTCCAACACTGGGAGTGTGTTAGTATTGAGACATAGAGAATAATGTAATTCTCTTCGTGAGACCGAATCACCCTCCTGCGAAGAAGCGGACTTGTCTGACGAAACGTTGGCAGTCGGTCTGATTTCGTGAATTATCCTCTGCAATTGTAGATGATAATGAGAAGATTTACTAACCTCTTCATTTATGAATGTTGCATCGTGTTTCATGAGATCAGACTCGCAGATCTTCGCTTCGATGTCATTGTCATACTGTCTCACCTCCTCCAGACGAAGATTTACCTCATCCAAGATAGCTTCTAGCAGGGATGGACTGGAATCCTTAGAAGATTCCTCTGAGAAGGGCTTAAGCAAAAGCGTTATTTTGCGCTTTATGATGCCTCTTGAACGTCGCAATGGTTTTACATTTTCTTCTACAGCCTCTCGAGGCTTTTCTTTTCCTCTTGAGTGATGGATTCCTCTGTAATCCCTATGTCGCTGATGATGGTGTCTTCAAGTGAAGCCAGGATTGCGGAAGCAGAAATAGCGCCTGCTTCAGTCATTTTTTACGACGAATAAGAGGAAAGAAGGAAAAGTATGAATTTATAGAAAAGAGGAAGTAAATAGTTAGGAATAGCGCAAAGAGTTTTACAAACGCAGACCTATTATTTATTTAAAAGCTTGTTTCGTATATAGCACACACACTGCGTACGTCTTTTCCAAGTTTACAAATATATACTTACGCATATATTTAGTCGTTACTTTTTTACGAATAAGAGGAAAAAAGGAACAGTATGAATTTATAGAAAAAAGAAGTAAATAGATAGGAATAGCGCAAAGAATTGTTACAAACGCAAACCTTTAGTAAGAATTTTTATTTACTTCTCACTTCTCAAAAAGTTTATTAAGAAATTGAAAATCTTGCTGCTTAAGATTTTTAAATTTGGCTCAAAATAGTTTGAGTTGGTAAAATTAACACCTACCCCAACAATTATTTTAGGAACAAGGCTTCTGCAATTTTTACGGAGTACACTCAAAAGCGAGTTTGGAAATTAGCAAGTTGAACGTTCTCACGCAGAACAATTACTAAAATTTGATTCGAAATATTCTAAACAGAAACGAAGAAAAAAGTTTCTAAAATCATAAACAAAGAAACGAAGTAGCAAATTTCAAAATTAGAAACTATGAAATAATATAATCTATCTCTAATAAAGAAACTATAGAACAAACTTTTAAGATATTAAGAAAAGAAACTATTTCTAAGATATTAAAATCTGTGTTCGATTCAATATATTTTTTTTAATTTAACGCTCACAATTGGAAAATAATATGAAATAAGTAAATAAATAGGAGAGCACTAA
>JABUQX010115705.1:0-2500 GCA_015478945.1 Trachelipus rathkii | reverse complement strand
AATCGTTGTGAATGCAAGGACTAAGTCTTGAGTGTGCTTAGGTCTTACATGAGGGTATGTTGTTACTGTGTTATTGTATAGTAGTGAGAGTATGGTCTGGAATAAGAAGTATAGATCTTAAAAAGTTCAATTGGTTCAGATTGGACAATCTTGGGTGTGCTAGTGTGTGAGAAGAATGCATAAAGAGAGGAAGAACGTATTAGAGGGAGGGTGTGTGTGAAGAAAAGGCGCGTAAATGAGAGAATAAATGAAATGTATGTGAGATGGTTTGGTATTGTGGAAAGGATGAATGATAGTAGGTTGGTTAAGCGGATGTATAGTGGTTGAGTGTGTTGGGAACCGACCGGCTGGGAGAGACCGAAGGAGAAAGTGTGTGGATTGAGTGCGGTAACGAATGTCTTGGAAGGAGAGAAATGTGATGTTCTGGGCAGAGGCGAGAATAAAGGTGTGCATGATTAGGAGAAAATGGCGGGGTTTTGTATGGGGCATGTTGTGGCCCACCTGGGGCCAAGGGGAGGAACCCTTACATTGACGATTACCATAGTGAGGGTCGTCGCGGTCCCATGAATGCTCTAGGAGTGGATTTTTCTGGTCTGTGAGCGAGCTCTCAACTAATTAATGGTACAGATTGGGGGCGGTAAGGCTGGCCTTTCTTTTCGACGTTTGTCAGGTTCTCCCTACTGCTTTTCTTTCCGATGCTTGTACAGCACCTTACCCCCCAATCTTTGGGGCAAAGAGGAAGTTGAAGAAAGAAGAAAGAAATTATATATATATATATATTATATATATATATATATATATATATTATATTATATATATATATATATATATATATATATATATATATTATATATATTATATATATAATATATATAATATAATTATATCAGCGGCGAACTCCCGGTAACTTCCCTCTCTCTCTCTCTCTCTCTCCTCTCTCTTCTCTCTCTCTCTTCTCGTATATATATATGATATATATATTATATATATATATATAATATATATATAATATATATATATAGATATATATATAATATATATATATTATAGTATATATATATAATATATATATATATATATATATATATATATGATTATATATATGATATAAATATATATATATAATATATATATATAATATATATCATATAGATATATATTATATATATATAATTATATTATATTATATATTATATATATATATATACTATTATATATATATATATTAATATTATTATATATACTATATACTATATATAACTATGTATATATATATATGACAGAGTGTCTAAAGCTGACAACATGTAACTCGAGAACGGCAGCACATACAGATAAACAAATTATATAGTTAGGAATCAGTCGCGATGTTTTTTTTTTTTTTTGCATGATTTGTCAAAAATAAATTTATAAAAAAAAAAATTTCCCATTTAGGGGCTCGAAGTCGATGGAGAACAGAAAGGGGGACGAATCCTCCCTGTCGTCCACCGAGGCAGGCGAGAGAAGACCCGACTCCTGCCATCTCTGCGGTTTACGCTATGTTCTATTCTTAATGTTAAAAATAAATAAATTTTACTTCCTTTTTACTCTTGGTATTACTTTAACTTAAGGAAATACCATAGGTAAACCGCAAAATGATGCAGGAGTCGGGGCGTCCCTCTCGGCCTCCCGGTGGAACGACGGGGGGATTCGTCCCCCCTCTGTCCCCATCGGCTCGAGCCCCTTAAATGGAGGGAATTTTTTTTATTAAAATTAAAAAAAAATAAAACAAAAAAAAAAAAAAAAAAAAAAAAAAAAAAAAAAAAAAAAATTAAAATTTTAAGCTGATTCCAAATATAGAATTTTGTTTTACTGTAAGGTAGGCTGCGTTCTTCGGAGTTACCCATGATGTATCAGCTTTACGACACTCTGTCACCAGAATTAGATATGCCAATCATCCATCTATATACTTAGGTCGTTATCATATAAATACAATCAATACTATCAGTAATTTATCTTCCATTATAATTACTAATAAACGTCAATAAATGTCCATTGATCTTCCTACTACACTAGTCTTATGATTGAGCTACGTAATATTATCATTAAGTTAAGACTAAATTGCTTCCTATACACGTGTGACTAGTATTCCTTCTTCATCATTATTGATATGGAGTTATAGTATACTATTTGCAATACTACTTAAACGTAATACGATGTATCAGGCTATACTATATACTTATCCAACTTTATTATCACATACTCATCAAGTTAGTTGCAGAACATTAATTTTAAGGAGTCACCTTATTTATAATAAAGAGAATGGCTTCACTGTCCTTGATGTGGGCAAACAGACCAAAATGTAGCTAAGACATGACCAAAAGACAAACAAATAAACATGTTTTAGAGCCAATTCACACGTGCACAAATCTCCGCTATTCGATTTGAACTACGACAGTCCGCCATTTTTAATGGGATGAAAAAATAGCATAATTAACGCGGATGATTGTACACTTTTTGTTCA
>JABUQX010115704.1:0-13114 GCA_015478945.1 Trachelipus rathkii | reverse complement strand
ATCCTTCTTGGACTAATATACCTAGGCAGCCTTCTTGAATGCTACCTAGCCAGCCTTCTTGAATGCCTACCTTGGCAGCCTTCTGGCTCCTACCTTGGCAGCCTTCTGACTGCCTGCCTAGGTAGCCTTCTTGACTGCCTACCTAGCAGTCTTCTTAATTGCCTTACCTGGCATGCCTTCTTGACTGCCTGCTAAGGCAGCCTTCTTACTGCCTAACCTAGCAGCCCTTCTGACTGCCTACCTATGCCAGCCTTCTGACTTACCTACCTAGTCAGCCTTCTTGACTGCCTACCTAGCAGCCTTCTTGACTGCCTTACTAGGCAGCCTTCGTTTTTAAACTGCCTACCTAGGAGCCTTCTGACTCTACCTAGGCAGCCTCGTTAACTGGCCTACTAGGCAGCTTTCTAAACTGCCTACCTAGGCAGCCTTCTTAACTGCCACCAGGCCAGCCTTCTTTTGCAGCCTTCTTGACTGCGCAGCCTTCTTGACTGCCTACCTAGGCAGCTTTCTTGACTGCCTACCTAGGCAGCCTTCTATTGACTTGCCTACCTAGGAGTCTTCTTAATTCCTACCTAGCACCTTCTGACTGCCTACCTAGGCAGCCTTCTAAACTGCCTACCTAGGCCAGCCTTCTGACGCCTACCTAGCAGTCTTCTTAACTTCCTACCTAGGCAGCCTCTTGACTGCCTACCTAGCAGCCTTTCTGACTGCCTACCTAGCAGTCTTCTTAACTGCCTACCTAGGCAGCTCTCTTAACTACCTAGGCAGCCTTCTGACTGCCTACTTGGCGCAGCCTCTTGACTATATACCTAGAAGCTTTTTGAATGCCACCTAGGACACCTTCTTGACTGCCTACCTTAGCAGCCTTCTTGACTGCCTGGCTAGTCAGCCTTATGGACTGCCTACCTAGGCAGACCTGCTTAATTGCCTACCTGCAGCCTCTTGACTGCCTGCCTAGCAGCCTTCTGACTGCCTACCTAGCATCCTTCTTGACTTCCTACCTAGGCAGCTTCTTAACTGCTACCAAGGCAGACTTCTTGACTGCCTACTAGCAGCCTTCTTGACTGCCCTACCTAGCAGCTTCTTGACTGCCTACCTAGCAGCCTTCTTGACTGCCCTACCTAGGCAGCCTTCTGACTGCCTACTAGGAAGCCTTCTTGACTGCATGCCTAGGCAGCCTTCTTAACTGCCTACCTAGCCGCCTTCTTGACTGCCTACCTAGGCAGCCTTCTGGACTGCCTACCTAGGCAGTCTTCTTAACTGAAAACCCTACCTAGCAGCCTTCTTTACGGCCACCTAGCAGCCTTCTGACTGCCTGGTAGGCAGTCTTTCTGACCTGCCTACCTAGCAGCCTTCTTGACTGCTACCTAGGCAGCCTTTTGACTGCCTACCTAGGCAAGCCTTCTTTACTGCCTACCTAGGCAGCCTTCTTGGACTGCCTACCTAGGCACTCTTCTTAACCACCTAGCAAGCCTTTTTGACTGCCTACCTAGGAAGCCTTCTTAACTGCCTACCTAGGCAGCCTTCTTGACTGCCTACCTTAGCCTCTCTTAACTGCCTACCTAGGCCAGCATTCTTACTGCTCTACCTAGGCGAGCCTCTGACTGCTTTACCAGGCAGCCTCTTGACTGGCCTAACCTAGGCAGTCTTCTTAACTCCCTAGGCAGCCTCTTGACTGCCTACCTAATAAGCCTTCTTAACTGCCTACCTAGGCATCCTTCTTGACTGCCTACCTAGGCAGCATCTTCTTAACTGCCTACTAGGCAGCCTTCCTGACTCTTTTCTACCTAGCATTTTTCTAACTGCCTACCTAGCAGCTTTCTTGGACTGGCTACCTGAGGCAGTCTTCTAACATCCTACCTAGCAAGCGTTCTGATGCCTACCTAGGCAACCGCTTGACTGCCTACCTAGGCAGCTTCTTGAACTGCCTACCTAGGCAGCCTCTTGACTGTCTACCAGGCATCCTTCTACCCTGCCTACCTAGCAGCTTTCTGGACTGCCTACCTAGCAGTCTTCTTAACTGCAACCTAGGCAGTCTTCTTAACTGCCCTCCTAGGCTGCCTTCTTGACGACCTACCTAGGCAGCCTTCTTGACTGCCTACCTAATCAGCCTTCTAAACTCCTACCTAGCAGCCTTCTTGACTGCCTACGCTAGCGTTGTTCTTAACTCCTTACCTAGCGCCTTCTTGAATCCTTAACCTAGGCAGCCTTCCCCCCTGACTGCTACCTAGCAGCCTTCTTGACTGCGCCTATCTAGGCAGCCTTCTGACTGCCTACCTAGCAGCCTTCTTGATTTCTACCTAGGCAGTCTTCTTAACTGAACCTAGGCTAGTTCTTGACTGCCTATCCTAAGGCAGCCTCTTAAACTGCCTACCTCAGTAACTTCTTAACTTGCCTACCAGCAGCCTTCTTGAACTATTACCTAGGTAGCATTCTTTGACATATACCTAGCAGCCTTCTGAATAGGCTACCTAGGCAGCCTTCTTGACTACCTATCGAGCGCAGCCTCTTGACTGCCTGACTTTAGCAGCCTTTGGACTGCCTACCTAGGACAGCCTTCTTAATGCCTACCTAGGCAACCTTCTTGATGCCTACCTAGCCGCCTTCTTGACGTCCTACCTAGGGCAGTCGTCTTAACTGCCTACCTAGCAGCCTTCTTTAACTGCCTACCTAGCAGCCTTCTTGACTTCCTACCTAGGACAGCCTTCTGACTGCCTACCTAGGCAGCCTTCCTGACTGCCTACCTAGGCACGCTCACGCCTGCCTGGGAGCCTTCTTGACTGCCTACCTTAGCAGCCTTCTTAACTGCCTACCTAGCAGCCTTCTTGACTGCTACCTCTGTGCAGCCTTCTTGACTGCCTACCTAGCAGCCTTCTGACTGCCTACCTAGGCAGCCTTCTATACTCCTGCCAGGCAGCCTTCTTGACTGCCACCTAGCAGCCTTTTGACTGCCTACCTAGGCAGCATTCTTGACTGCCACCTAGCCAGTCTTCCTTAACTGGCGCCTACCTAGGCAGCCTCTAAAACTGTCCTACCTAGGCAGCCTTTTTGACTGCCTACCTAGCAGCTTTTTAAACATGCTACCTTAGGCAGCCTCTTTACGCCTACTAGGCAAAGCCTTCTTGACTGCCTACCTAGCCCCTTTCTGACTGCCTACCTAATCAGCCTTCCTTACTGCCTACCTAGGCAGCTTCTTGACTGCCTACCTAGCAGTCTTCTTAACTTACCTACCTAGGCCAGCCTTTCTGATTGCCTACCTAGCAGCCTTCTTAACTACCTACCTAGGCAGCCTTCTTGACTGCTTCCTAGGCAGTCTTCTTAACTTCCTGCTAAGGCAGCCTTCTTGACTGCCTACCTAGCAGCCTTCTTGAACTGCCTACCTAGCAGTCTTCTTAACTGCCTACCTAGCAGCCTTCTTACTGCCTACCTAGGCAGCCTTCTCGACGTCCTACCTAGGCAGCCTTTTTGACTTCCTACCTAGCAGCCTTCTTGAATGCCTACCTAGGCAGCCTTTTGACTGCTTACTTGCAGCCTCTTGATGCGCCTAGGCAAGCCTATGTGAATTGCCTACCTAGCAGCCCTGCTAACTGGGCACCTTTGCAGCCTCTTATTGACTGCCTGCCTAGGCAGTTCTTGAACTTCCTACCTAGGGCAGCCTTCTTGACTTGCCTACCTAGCAAGCCTCTGACTGCCTACCTAGGGGCCAGTGTTCTTAACTGCCTCTAGCGGCGCCTTTCTTGACTGCCTACCTAGGCAGCCTTTCTTAACTGCCTACATAGGCAGCTTTCTTAAATGTCTTACCTAGGCAGCCTTCTTGACGCACACCTATGCAATGCCTCTTGACTTGCCCTACCAAGGCCAGCCTTCTAATGCCTATTTTTGAAGCATCTTGACTGCCGCCAAGCAGCCTTCTGACTGCCTATCTATGGGCAGCCTTCCTTGACTGCCTACCTAGCAGCCTTCTTGAACGGGCCTACCTAGCAGTCCTCTACCTGCCTACCAGGCAGCCTTTGTTACTGCATTAACCTAGCGCCTCTTAACTAACCTACCTAGGCACGTTCTTAACTGCCTACCTAGGGCAGCCTTCTTGACTGCCTACCTAGGCAGCCGTCTTGACTGCCTACCTAAGCAGCCTTCTTGAATGCCTACCAGCAGTCCTTCTTGAATTGCCTACGCTTAGGCACCTTCTTGACTGGCCTACTTGGCAGCCTCTGACTGCCTGCCTAGGCAGCCTTCTGACTGCCTAGCTAGGCAGTCTTCTAATGCCTACCTTGGCAGCCTCTTTGACTGCCTAGCTAGGCAGCCTTCTTTACTGCCTACCTGCAGCTTCTTGACTGCCTACCTAGCAGCCCTCTTGACTACCTACCTAGGCAGCCTTCTGAATGCCTACCTAGGCAGAATTCTTTGACTGCCTCCTAGGCAGTTTTTTAACGCCTACTTAGGCAGGCCTTTCTTGACTGCCTACCTAGCAGCCTTCTTGACTGCCTAGGCAGCCTTCTGAACTGCCTACCTAGGCAGCCTTCTTAACTGCCTACCTACGCAGGCATCTTTCTTGACTGCCTGCCTAGGCAGCCTTCTGACTGCCTACCTAGGAAGCTTTCTTGACTGCCTACCTAGGCAGCCTTCTTGACTGCCTACTAGGCAGTCCTCTTAACTTCCTACCTAGGCAGCCTTCTGACTGCCTAAACCTAGGCAGCCTTCTTAACTGCCTACCAGGCAGCCTTCTGACTGCCTACCTAGGCAGTCTTCTGAACTTCCCTACCTAGGCAGCCTTCTTTGACTGCCTACCTAGCAGCCTTTGACTGCCTACCTAGCAGTCTTCTTAACTGCCTACCTAGGCAGCCTTCTTTACTCCTACCTAGGCAGCCTTTGACTGCCTACTTGGCAGCCTTCTTGACCTATATACCAGGAAGCCTTATTGAATTGCCTACCTTGCAGCCTTCTTGACTGCCTACCTTGCAGCCTTCTTGACTGCCTGCCTAGTAGCCATATTGATGCCTACCAGCAGCTTCTTGAATTGCCTACCCTTGCAGCCTTCTTGACGCCTGCTAGGCAGCCTTCTGACTGCCTACCTAGGCAGCCTTTTGACTGCCTACCTAGCAGCCTTCTTGACTGCCTACCTAGGCAGACTTCTTGACTGCCTACCTAGGCAGCCTTCTTGACTGCCTCCCTAGGCAGCCTTTTGACTGCCTACCTTAGGCAGCCTTCTTGACTGCCTACCTAGGCAGCCTTCTTGACTGCCTACCTAGGCAGTCTTCTTAACTGCCTACCTAGGCAGCCTTCTTAACTGCCTACCTAGGCAGCCTTCTTGACTGCCCTACCAGGCAGCCTCTTGACTGCCTACCTAGTAGGCTTCTTAAACTGCCGACCTAGCAGCCTTCTTAACTCCACTAGGCAGCCTTTTCTTGATGCCTACCTAGCAGTCTTCTGACTGCCTAACCTAGGCAGCCTTCTTGACTGCCTACCTAGGCAGCCTTTTTGACTGCCTACCTAGGCAGCCTTCTTTACTGCCTACCTAGGCAGCCTTCTTGACTGCCTCCCTAGGCACTCTTCTTAACTTCCTACCTAGGCAGCCTTTTTGACTGTCTACCTAGGCAGCCTTCTTAACTGCCTACCTAGGCAGCCTTCTGACTGCCTACCTAGGCAGTCTTCTTAACTGCCTACCTAGGCAGCCTTCTTTACTGCCTACCTAGGCAGCCTTCTTGACTGCTTACCAAGGCAGCCTTCTTGACTGCCTACCTAGGCAGTCTTCTTAACTGCCTACCTAGGCTGCCTTCTTTGACTGCCTACCTAATAAGCCTTCTTAACTGCCTACCTAGCTTCTTGACTGCCTACCTAGGCAGTCTTCTTAACTGCCTACCTAGGCAGCCTTCCTGACTGTCTACCTAGGCATTCTTCTTAACTGCCTACCTAGGCAGCTTTCTTGACTGCCTACCTAGGCAGTCTTCTTAACATCCTACCTAGCACGTGCTTGACTGCTAAACCTAGGCAGCCTTCTTGACTGCCTACCTAGGCAGTCTTCTTAACTGCCTACCTAGGCAGCCTTCTTGACTGTCTACCTAGGCATCCTTCTTACCTGCCTACCTAGGCAGCTTTCTTGACTGCCTACCTAGGCAGTCTTCTTAACTTCCTACCTAGCAGTCTCTTTATGACCTACCTAGGGCCAGTCATTTTAACTGCCTAACCTAGCAGCCTTCTGACTGCCGCTACCTAATCAGCCTTCTTAACTTTCCTACCTAGGCAGCCTTCTTGACTGCCTACCTAGGCAGCCTTCTTGACTGCCTACCTAGGCAGCCTTGACTGCCTACCTAGCAGCCTTCTTGACTGCCCTACCTCAGCAGCTTCTTGACTGCCTACCTAGCAGCCTTCTTGACTGCCTACCTAGGCAGCCTTCTGTACTGGTCCTACCTAGGCAGTTCCTTAACTATTACCTAGGCAGCTTCTGTGACTTGCCTACCTAGGCAAGCCTTCTTAACTGCCTACTAGGCAGCTTTCTTAACTGCCTACCTAGCAGCCTTCTTGACTGATTACCTAGGTAGCATCGTGACTATAAACCTAGCAGCCTCTGAATGCCTAACCTAGCAAGCCTTCTTGGACTACCTATCTAGGCAGCCTTTGACTGCCTGACTAGGCAGCCTTCTGACTGCCTACCTAGGCAGCCTTCTAATTGCCTACCTAGGCAACCTTCTTGACTGCTACCTAGGCGCCTTCTGACTGCCTACCTAGGCAGTCTTTTTAACTGCCGAGGCAGCCTTCTTGACTGCCTACCTAGGCAACCTTCTTGACTGCGGCCTACCTAGACAGCCTTCTTGACTGCCCTACTAGGACAGCCTTTTTTTTACTGACCTAGCCTAGCAGCCTTCTCTCTGCCTGCCTAGAAGCGTCTTGACGGCCTACCTAGGCAGCCTTCTTAACGGCCTGCTAAGGCAGCCTTCTTGACTGCCTACCTTGCAGCCTTCTGACTGCCTACCTAGGCAGCCTTCTTGACTGCCTTACCTAGGCAGCCTTCTTGACTGCCTGCCGAGGCAACTTCTTGACTGCCTACCTAGCAGCCTTCTACTGCCTACCTAGGCAGCCTTTCTTGACTCCTACCGAGCAGCTTTCCTAACTGCCTACCTAGCAGCCTTCTAAACTGCCTACCTAGGCAGCCTTTGTGACTGCCTACCTAGGCTTCTTAACTGCCTACCTAGCAGCCTTCTTTACTGCCTACCTAGGCAGCCTTCTTGACTGCCTACCTAGCAGCCTTCTTGACTGCGCCTACCTAATCAGCCGTCTTAACTGCCAACCTAGGCAGCCTTCTGACTGCCTACCTAGGCAGCTTCTTAACTGCCTACTAGGCAGCCTTCTTGACTGCCTACCTGCAGCCTTCTAAACTGCCTGCTAAGGCAGCCTTCTTGACTGCCTTCTTAGGCAGTCTTCTTAACTTCCTACCTAGGCAGCCTTCTTGACTGCCTACCTAAGCGCACCTTCTTGACTGCCTACCTAGGCAGTCTTCTTAACTGCCATACCTAGCAGCCTTCTTTACTGCCTACCTAGCAGACGTCTTGGACTCCTACCTAGCAGCCATTATACTATATACCTAGCAGCCTTCTGAATGCCACCTAGGCAGGCCTCTTGACTGCCTACCTGCAAGCCTTCTTGACCTGGCCTGCCTAGGCAGGCCTTATTGACTGCCCTACCTAGGCAGCCTCTTTAAATTGCCACCTTGCAGCCTCTTGACTGCTGCCTAGCACCTTCTTGACATTCCTACCTAGGCAGCTCTTGACTGCCTACAGGCAGCCTTCTTGACTGCTACCTAGGCAGCCTTCTTGACTGCCTACCTAATCAGCCCTCTTAACTGCCTACCTAGGCAGCCTTCTTTGCTGCCTACCTAGGCAGCGTCTTAACTGCCACCTAGGCGCCTTCTTGACTGCCTACCTAGGGCAGCCTTCTTAACTGCCTCCCTAGCAGTCTTCTTAACGGCCTACCTAGGCAGCCTTCTTGACTGCCCACCTAGGCAGCCTCTTGACTGCCTACCTAGGCAGCCTTTCTTTAATTGCCCTTGGAAGCATTCTTGACTGCCTGCCAGCAGCCTTCTTGACGCCTACCTAGGCAGCCTTCTGACTGCCTACCTAGGCAGCCTTCTGACTGCGCCTACCTAGGCAGTCTCTTACGCCCTACCTAGCAGCCTTTTTACTCATACCTAGCAGCCTTTCTTAACTACCTACCTAGGCAGCCTCTTAACTGCCTACCTAGCAGCCTTCTTGAACTGTCCTACCTAGGGCAGCCTTCCTGACTATATACCTAAGGCAGCCTTCTGAATGCCTACCTAGCAGCCTTCTTGACTGCCACCTAGGCAGCCTTCTGACTGCCTACCTTAGGCAGCCTTCTTGACTGCCTGCCTAGCAGCCTTCTTTGGACTGCCTACCTAGGCAGTCGTCTTAATGACCTACCTTGCAGCCTTCTTGTACTGCCTGCCTAGGCAAGCCTCTTTTACTGCCTACCTAGGCACCTTCTGACTGGCTACCTAGCAGCCTTCTGGACTACCTACCTAGCAAGCCTCTTGACTGCCACCTAGCAGCCTCTAACTGCCTTTCCTAGGCAGTCTTTTAACTGCCTACCTAGGCAGCCTTCTTGACTGCTCTACCTAGGCAGCCTCTAACGCCACCTAGATTATCCTTCTTTAAACTGGCCTACCTAGCAGCCTTCTTAACTGCCTACCTAGGCACCTTCTTGACTGCCGCCTAGGCAAGCCCTTCTTGACTGCCTACTAGCAGCTTTCTTGACTGCCTACCTAGGCAGCCTCTTGACTGCCTACCATAGCAGTCTGCTTAACTGCCTACCTCAGCAGCCTTCTTGACTGCCTACCTAGGGCAGCCTTCTTAAACTGCCTACCTAGGCAGCCTCTTGACTGCCTACCTAGGCAGTCTTTCTAACTTCCTACCTAGGCAGCCTTCTTGACTGCCTACCTTGGCAGCCTTCTTGACTATAACCTAGGAAGCCTTCTTGAATGCCTAACTGCGCAGCCTTCTTGACTGCCACCTTGGCAGCCTTCTTGACGCCGCATAGAGCCTTATTAACTCTACCTAGCCAGCCTCTAATTGCCTATCCTTAGCAAGCCTCTGACGCCTGCTAGGCAGCCTTTTGACTGCCTACCTAGCATCCTCTTGACTTACCTACCTAGGAAGCCTTTCTTGACTGCCCTACTAGGCAGCCTTCTTGACTGGCCTACCTAGGCAGCCTTCTGACTGCCTACCTAGCAGCCTTTGACTGACTACCTAGGCAGCCTCTGACTGCCTACCTAGGAAGCCTCTTTGACTGCCTACGCAGCCTCTATGACTGCCTACCTAGCCGCCTTCGACTGCCTACCTAGGCAGCCTTCTTGAGCTGCCTACCCTAGGCAGTCTCTTTAACTGCGGCCTACCTAAGCAGCCTTCTTGATTCCCTACCTAGGCAGCTTCTTGACTGCCTAGGTAGGCAGTCTTCTTGACTGCCTACCTAGGCAGGCTTCTTTACTGCCTACCTAGGCAGCCTTTTTGACTGCCTACCTAGCAGCCTTCTTTACTGCCTACCTAGGCAGCCTTCTTGGATGCCCCCTACTAGGCACTCTTCTAACTTCCTAACCTAGCAGGCCTTTTTGAGACGTCTAACTAGCAGCCTTCTTAACATCCCTACCTAGGCAGCTTCTTGACTGCCTACCTAGGCAGTCTTCTTAACTGCCTACCTAGGCAGCCTTCTTTACTGCCTACCTAGGCAGCCTTCTTGACGCTTACCAGCAGGCCTTCTTGACTGGCCTACCTAGGCAGTCTTCTTAACTGCCTACCTAGCTAGCCTTCTTGACTCCTACCTAATCAACCTTCTTAACTGCCTACCTAGCGCCTTCTTGACGCCTACCTAGGCAGTCTTCTTAACTGCCTACCTAGGCAGCCTTCTTGACTGTCTACCTAGGCATTCTTCTTAACTGCCTACCTAGGCAGCTTTCTTGACTGCCTACCTAGGCAGTCTTCTTAACATCCTACCTAGGCAGCGTTCTTGACTGCCACCTAGCCCTTCTACATGCCTACCTAGGCAGTCTCTTAACTGCCCTACCTAGCAGCCCTTCCTGGACTGTCTACCTAGGCATCCTACTTGCCTACTTAGGCAGCTTTCTTGACTGCCTACCTAGCACTTCTTAACTTCCTAACTAGGCAGCCTTTGACTGCCTACCTAGCAGTCTTCTTAACTGCCTACCTAGGCAGCCTTCTTGACTGCCATACCTAATAGCCTTCTTAACTTCCTACCTAGGCAGCCTTCTTGACTGCCTACCTAGGCAGTGTTCTTAACTGCCTACCTAGGTCGCCTTCTTGAATGCCTACCTAGGCAGCCTTCTTAACTGCCTACCTATGCAGCTTTCTTAACTGCCTACCTAGGCAGCCTTCTTGACTGCCTACCTAGGCAGCCTTCTTGACTGCCTACCTAGGCAGCCTTCTTGACTGCATACCTTGGCAGCATTCTTGACTGCCTGCCTAGCAGACTTCTTGACGCCAGTAGGCAGCCTTTCTTACTGCCTAGGTAGGAGCAGCCTTCGTTGACGCCTACCTAGGCAGCCTTCTTGACTGTCCGACCTAGCAAGCCTTCTTAACTCCCTACCTAGGCAGCCTTCTTGACTGCCCCTACCTAGCAGTCTTACTTAAACTGCTACCTAGGCAGCTTTTTACTGCCTACCTAGCCAGGCCTTTTTACTGCCTACCTAGGCAGCCTTTCTTACAGCCTACCTAATCAGCCTTCTTAACAGCCTACCTAGGCAGCCTTCTTGACTGACTACCTAGGCAGTCTTCTTAACTGCCTACCTAGGCAGAATTCATGACTGCCTACCTAGGCGGCCTTCTTAACTGCCTACCTAGGCAGCCTTCTTGACTGCCTACCTAGGCAGTCTTCTTAACTTCCTACCTAGGCAGCCTTCTTGACTGCCTACCTAGGCAGCCTTCTTGACTGCTTACCTAGGCAGTCTTCCTAACTGCCTACCTAGGAAGCCTTCTTGACTGCCTACCTAGGCAGCCTTCTTGACTGCCTACCTAGCAGCCTTCTTGACTGCCTACCAGGCAGCCATCTGACTGCCTACCTAGGCAGCCTTCTTAATTCCTACCTTAGCAGCCTTCTTGACTGCCTGCCTAGCGCCTTCTTTTCTGCCGTCCTCGGGCTCGCCTTCTGCCTGCCTACCTCCCCCCCCCCCACAAGCAGGCCTCTCACGCTACCTAGGCACCTTTCTTGACTGCTACCTAGGCAGTCTTCTAACTGAATTACCTAGGCAGCTTATGACTGCCTACTAGGCAGTCCTTCTTAACTGCCTACCTAGGCAGCCTTCTTGACTGCCTACCTAGGCAGCCTTCTTGACTGCCTACCTAGGCAGCCTTCTTGACTGCCTACCTAGGCAGCCTTCTTGACTGCCTACCTAGGCAGTCTTCCTAACTGCCTACCTAGGCAGCCTCTTGACTGCCTACCAATCAACGCTTCTTAACTGGATACCTGGCAGCCTTCTTGAACTGCCTACCTAGGCAGTCTTCTTAACTGCCTACTTAGCAGCCTTCTTGACTGCCCACCTAGGCAGCCTTCTTGACTGCCTACCTAGGCAGTCTTCTTAACTGCCTACCTAGGCAGCCTTCTTGACTTCCCACCTAGGCAGCCTTCTTGACTGCCTACCTAGGCATCCTTCTTTACTGCCTACCTAGGCAGTCTTCTTGACTGCCTACCTAGGCAGCCTTCTTGACTGCCTACCTAGGCAGTCTTCTTAAATGCCTACCTAGGCAGTCTTCTTAACTGCCTACCTAGGCAGCCTTCTTGACTGCCTACCTAGGCAGCCTTCTTGACTGCCTACCTAGGCAGCCTTCTTGACTGCCTACCTAGGCAGCCTTCTTGACTGCCTACCAGGCAGCCTTCTTGACTGCCTACTAGGCAGCCCTTCTTCTATACTGCCTACCTAGGCAGCCTTCCTAACTGCTTGACTGCGCAGCCTTCTTGACTGCCTACCTAGCGCAGCGCTTCTTAAACTGCCTACTTAGGCCAGCCTTCTAGACATGCCTACCTAAAGGCCCGCCTCTTGACTGCCTACTAGGCAGCCCTTTTTTAACTGCCTACCTTGGCAGCCTCTTGACTGCCTGCTAAGGCAGCCTTCTTGACTGCCTACCTAGGCAGCCTTTTGACTGCCTACCTAGGCAGTCTTCTTAACTGCCTACCTAGGCAGCCTTCTTGACTGCCTTCCTAGGCAGCCTTCTTGACTGCCTTACTAGGCAGCCTTCTTGACTGCCGTACCTAGGCCCTTCTTAACTGCCTACTTAGGCAGCCTTCTTAACTGCCTACTAGGCAGCCTTCTTGACTGCCTACCCTAGGCAGCCTTCTTAATTGCCTACCTTAACAGCCTTCTTGACTGCGCCTACCTAGGCAGCCTTCTTACTGCCTACCTAGGCAGCCTTGCTTGACTGCCTACCTAGGAGCTTCTTGACTGCCTACCTAGGCAGGCTTCTTGACTGCCTACCTAGGCCGCCTTCTTGACTGCCTACCTAGGCCACCTTCTTACTGCCTACCTAAGGCAGCCTTCTTGACTGCCTAACCTAGGCAGCCCTCTTAACTGCCTTCCTCGGCAGCCTTCTTGACTGCCTCCTAAGGAGCCTTCTTACTGCCTACCTAGGCAGCCTTCTTGACGCTTACCTAGGCCGTCTTCTTGGCTGCCCTACGCTAGGCAGCCTTCTTGAACTGCCTACCTAGGCAGTCTTCTTGACCTGCCTACACTAAGGCAGGCAGCCTTCTTGACTGCTTACCTAGGCAGTCTTCTTAACTGCCTACTTAAGGCACCCTTCTTGACTGCCTACCTAGGCAGCCTTCTTAACTGCCTACCTAGGCAGCCTTCTTAACTGCCTACCTTGGCAGCCTTCTTGACTGCCTTCCTAGGCAGCCTTCTTGACTGCCTACCTAGGCAGCCTTCTTGACTGCCTACCTAGGCAGTCTTCTTAACGCCTACCTAGGCAGCCTTCTTGACTGCCCTCCCCAAGGCAGCCTTCTTAACTGCCTATCTGACAGTATTCTTGACTGCCTGCCTAGGCAGCCTTATTGGGACTGCCTAACCTAGGCAGCCTTCTTTATGCCAAACCTTGGCAGCCTT
>JABUQX010115703.1:2500-5000 GCA_015478945.1 Trachelipus rathkii | reverse complement strand
CGCCAACGTCACGTCGCAGAGATAGAGGGTCAAGAGAGTTTGAAAGTAGGGGACAGTTTATTAGTCTTTTAGCTTTAGACTCAACCCTATCCAATAGAAGGGTGGAACCGGAGCCCCCCCAAATGTGAGAACAGTACTCCATACAAGGGCGGATAAGGCCCTTATATAACTGGAGCAGCTGTGCAGAGGAAAAAAATTCCCGCAACCTGAACAGAACTCCCAGTTTCTTTGAGGCCACCTTAGCAACCATTGAAATATGAGGTTTCCAAGATAATTTATTGTTTATGTTAAGAGCAAGAATGGTTATTTGAGTCATCGGCATAAGAATGAATAGAGTTAGATGTGCAGCTGAGAAGATCATTAATGAAAAGTAAGAATAAAGTTGGAGATAAAACAGAACCTTGCGGAACACCACAGTTAACAGGAAAGGAAGAAGAGGTCGCTCCATCAAGAAGTACCGATATGGAACAATCTGAGAGGAAACTAGACAAAAGTGAGCAAAAAGGAGGAGGATACCCGATGGAAGAAAACTTAGAGAGCAGTGACGAATGCCATACCCTGTCAAAGGCTTTGGACATGTCAAATGCCACCACACATGACTTCCCATAGTCTCTAAGGGCAGAAGACTATCTGTGAGATAGGAAAGAATGTCACTAGTTAACCTCGAACGTCGAAAACGATACTGATGATCTGAAAGGAGGGAATGAGATTCCAGATGATCCAGGAAATGAGAGCTGAGGAGAGCTTCAAAGATTTTAGATAGAAAACAAGTGAAAGCTATAGGACGATAATTAGATTGATCAGAACGGCTACACTTCTTCGGGATCGGTTGAACAAACGGGCGCATCCAGCGCTGAGGGAAAGTGTTAGAGTTAAAGCAGGGAGAGTAGAGTCGAACGAGAGCAGGTGCCAACTCGGACGCACTCCCTCAAAACACGAGGTGGAATGCCGTCTGTGCCACTAGCCTTCCTAACATTCATAGATCTCTGGATTTCATGCACCCGATTATGTCAAATCAAGGGAGGAGCCAAGGAATATCTGAGAGGAGAAGGAGTAGGAGGGGAGTTGATAGAATCGTCCAGGGTAGAATCAGACGATAAAAAGGAGGCCGAAGATATTAGTCTTTTCAGAAGGAGTGTTAGCTATAGATCCGTCAGAGCGAATCAGAGAAGGAAAGGCAGATTTACAGAAGTTATTAGAGATGTTTTTGGCAAGGGCCAGAAATTTTTATCGGTAGGAGATCCAAGAAGGTCAGCGCACTTCCTTTTGGTGAAAGGACGCTTAACCTGACGAATTTCCGATAGACATTGTCTCTATCCTGAAGAGCACTGGAACAATTGCCATCGAACCACGGATTATGAGGAGAAGAAGATTTAATAGAAGATACAATGAACCTGCTCATTCCCTCGGAGATTACGGCCCCTACTTTTTCAGCAGTTACCGAAGCGTCCTCATAGTCAAAACAGGATTCATACCAAGGGTATGTAGCAAAGAAGCGACGCAATGCCCCCCAACTAACGATTTATATGTGCCAGAAAGTACGTTTAGGGCAAATATATATACATATATATATATATATATATATATATATATATATATATATATATATATATATATATATATATATATATATATATATATATATATATATATATATATATATATATATATTATATATATACCAAAAATATATATATATATATATCTTATAATATATATATACCCAAATATGCTGCTATATGCTGCTATAACATATATATTATATATATATATATATTCACAAAAATATTAGAGTCCAGTCATGCTTGAAACCTGACATTCGTATCCGGACATTATTGATATAATACCTTGAAATCAGACATCCGATCCGATCTTAATGACTTAATATCCGTATTAATCACACTTGAATCCTAACATCCGTATCCGACCATTTTTTATATAATACCCTTATTTATAGTCCCTTAAAATTTAACATCTGTATCCGGCCATGTTAACATAATATCCGTATATATAGTTCATTAAACATGACATCTGTATGCGAATATGCTGTTAGAATATCCTTATGCTAATATAACATCCGGCTATACACCTTCTTTAAGTCTAACATCCGAAACCGGCTATGTTTGAATCCAAGTATCTGAATCCTGTCATGCTGTCATGCTAATATAACATCCGGCTATACAGCTTCTTTAAGTCTAACATCCGAATCCGGCTATATGAGAATCCAAGTATCTGAATCCCCATACCAGGATGTTTAAAACCATCTCACCAGATCCACCAGTTAAACTTTATATTACTCCCATAGCTGAAAAAGGTTCCTGGAGACGCACAATAAAACCAATAGAACCTCAATCTTAATAATAAATAATTAAAACTAACTAACTAGCTAACTAACGAATAATAATAATAATAATAATAATAATAATAATAATAATAATAATAATAATAATAATAATAATAATCATAATAATAATAACAATAATAATAATAATAATAATAA
>JABUQX010115702.1:15000-23431 GCA_015478945.1 Trachelipus rathkii | reverse complement strand
AAGAGATTAGATACTATCACTATATACACTATATCACTATATCACTAACACTACTATTAGCACTAATTTTCTAGCACCCAACGATTTCTCTGTTTGTTTTATTTCTCTTTGGAGAGGTCTTTTTCGTTTACTTTCTCCCAGGGTTAGGATTGTCAACATTCATTACTTCTGCAGAAGTTTTAATATAATTTTCCCAAGATTTTTCTCTAGCAACCATATGATGAGCAGACCGTTTGCTGGGTCATTTAAAAGAAGGTGTCACAACTACACAGTTTTCTCTTGACCAGAAGTAATAAAAACTTTAAAATTTGATTTATATTATATATATAGTATATATATATATATATAATATATATATATATATATTATAATATATATATATATAATATAATATATAATATATATATAATTATATATATATATATATATATATATATATATATATATATGTATATTTAATATATAATATATAATATATATATATTATATATATATATATAATATATATATTATATATATATATATATATATATATATATATATATATATATTATATATATTATATATAATATATATATATATATATATATATTATATATATATATATATTATATATATATATATATTATATATATATATAATATTATATTATATAACTCAAAAGATTGGATACATTTTATTTATAAATTAATCTATGATTGAACCAAATAGCAAGTAGAAAATTACAATACCAAATCTTCTCTCCTCTCTCCTTCTCTCTCTTCTCTCTCTCTCTCTCTCCTCTCTTCTCTCTCTCACTCTCTCTCCTCTCTCCTCTCTCTCTCTCTCTCTCTCTCTCTCTCTCTCTCTCTTCTCTCTCTCTCTCTCTCTCTCTCTCCTCTCTCTTCTCTTCTCAACACTGACAAGGGAGGTCAATAATTTCAGGCATGCAAGATTCATATTAATATATACTAATATATAATATATATATATATATATATAATATATATATAATATATATAGATATTATATATATATATATATATATATATATATAATTATATATATATATTATTATATATAATATATATATATATAATGTATATATATAAATATATAATATATATATATATATATATATATTATAATATATATATATATATATATAATATATATATATATATATAGTATATAATCTATATATATATATATATTATATATATATATATATAATATATATTATATGTGGTGTGTGTGTTGTGTGTGGTACGTAAAAATGATCCATATAAAAAATGATAAAGGATATGTTATAGTGCAACCAAGACCGTTCTCTTATAACGGATTTCTGGTGGCGCAGCTGTAAGAAAAATCTTGTCAAAGAAAGTCCTGTATAAAGGTAAATTGGTTTGCATGTTATAAAATCCTACATAACTGTTTCATTATTTTTGTATTAATAAAGTAACCAATGAGGCTCTTTCTCCAAACGGCTGAAACTGCGCCCGACGGGAGAGAGATCATTAAGAGTTAAGATGTCACGGCAATAACTGGCAATAGGTTTATCGTTGGCACACCAAAAAAAAATTATAAAATAATTGGAGTCAGATTTAAAATGATAAAATGATATTTAAAGTTTAAACATTTATTCTTAAATAACATTTGATAGACTTAATGTGTGGTATTATAAACTAGATAATAGAAGTGCTTAATATGACATAAACCGTGCTGAGTTTAGTTATTCCAAAACTATCATATTAATTGCTATTGCAATGTGATTCTCTTAAACAGGGCAATTAACATTATAGAGATCGGTCTTTGTATATAGTTTTGGTGACCCCAGACAGTGACAAAGCCTTTCTGACCTGGGGGGCGTATAACAATTAAAATAAGTGATGATTTTTGAAAACAGTGACAGTTAAAAGTGCCAAAAAACAAAAATAGTGCTAGGTGAAGTGACTCATATATTGTGAAATAAAGAAAAAAAACTAAATAAAATCTTAGTGCGTTGGTACAATAGCTCTCATAGACTTTATTAAATAACGAATAGCGTGAAAAATCACGTTATTTTAAAAGTCGCTAGGCGTTCGAAAAAGATAGCCATTTTCAGTTAATATAACAGGTCAAAAAATAAGTAAATAAATCAATAAATAAATAAATAAACGTACTGGAGAAAAAGAAGAGACCTTGTTAAAATGTCCAGCCATAAGAAAAGATCCCCTCGATTCAAGACAGCGAGGGGTAAGGGAAAGTCTAGTACTACCCCAAGAACATCTGCGAAGACTTCGACCGTTTCTCATGCTTCCCCCAAATCACCACTTAGGAGAGAAAGAAGCTCAAATTCGGATGGGGAGGGAAGTAAGTGCCTGCATACCCCATTACGAGCAAGGTCTGTTACCCCCACAGTTTCTCCCACCTTGGTGGAGACTCCACGAACTAGTCTGTCGATCGGTGCTATACCAAAGTTAGATTTGCGGAATATAATTACCTGGTTGCACACGACTATAACTGTATTTAAACTGAATGGTGTAGACGATCCGAAGGAGCGCGTGAGAATATTAGCCTCCGTCCCCCCCCCCATGATATCATAGCAATCTTCTCTCAAAGGGAACCTGATGATTCCCCTTGGGAGAAGATTGCTTTCAAAAGTTAATTAATGCTATAGAAAAAGCTTATACCCCCAATCTGCGCAGTCAAGTCAGAGAGATTTTCAAAAAAGGAAGAAAACCGAAAAAAAGAACTCCCCTCAGTTTACTTAGAGAGAGTTCGAAATGTTATGGGTAGAATAGGATTTGATCTTCCAGCGGAAAACAGTGCGTCTTTCGTCCACGAATTGCTTATTAATGAACTACCGTCTCGCATCCAAGGAAGTTTACTGACGTTGGCCGACGATAGCAGTCTTAAAAAAATTACAAAAGTAGCAGATAATTTATATAAGAACTTTTATAGGAACGATTGCGAGACCCCCCCATGAACAAAGTGGGAGAAAATTTTGGGGGGCGGTAAATCATCTTCAAGGAGAGCCTCTTCCTTCCCGAGAAGAAAGAGGATCCTATGGTGAGAGTCGAAATACAAACAATAACAACGACACCCGGTTTTACAGTTCTTTCGAGAGATGAAAGGACTTCTTAAGACGCTTACCAAGGTGGCTGGTCAGCTGAGTGAGGCCGCTTCCAAACTGACTCAGAAAGAAGAACAACCACAATCTCAAAATATAAGAAATGCTCCAAGAGAACGTAGACAAGGCAACACTGTAAGTGCCGATCTGCTGGGTGAATTGTGTAAGTCCCACGCAAGATTCTTGAATCGAAATTACACATGTTATTCGGAGTATTTTACCCCATGTAGTCCTTAGTCTACCCGCCAACAAGAGAAAGTCGTCCAGCTCCTGCGTTAAACCCCTAAAGAAGTCAGGGAAATTTCGCCAGAACCCCACGCCCTCATGAGTTAGGGGGTAGGTAAATATTTTAAATAAAAATGATCGTGGTTTTAATGCTGGGGAGTTAGCTATATTAAATAATTTACGTAGGTTAATTAATAACAACAACAATAATAATAATAATAATAATAATAATAATAATAATAATAATAATAATAATAATAATAATAATAATAATAAATAATAATAATAATAATATAATAATAATAATAATAATAATAATAATAATGATAATAATAATAATAATAATAATAATAATTGGAATTATAATGGGAATAGTAATAATAGTAATTTAGCTTTGAATAGTTTTAAGAGTACTGAGCAAAGCGCTCAATGGCATTTGCAAGGAGGTTTTCCTCCTTCCAACGAAGCTCTGAGTGTTCCGATTATTGATAAGAGTATCGATGTGACCCAAACGATAACAATTCTTGCCTCTAGCGTCTCACAAAATATATTAACCATGGAAGCTCCAATATTAATAAATAATATTAATGTGGTAAATAATGTAGGAAATTATAAACTTTATACTATTGTTGATAAAATATCAAAAAGAGTCTTTATTTTAGTTAGTGGTAGTGAATTGAATTTGATCCTTATAGATGTGGTCGATAATATATCGATTATTATCGGTAAAATAAAAGCAGCTAACGATACAATAAGAAACATATATTCCCGCGAAAATGTTACACTTGATTTAGGTTTAAAAAGAACTTATAATGTGGAATTTTTAACAACCAGATTACCCACTGTATTTTAGAATTTTTTTTTTTTTATTTTTTTATTTTTTTTATTTTTTATTTTTTATTTTTTAAATTTGGTTTCAATCTTAATTTTGTGTTAGATAGATTAACAGACACTTAGAGCAACGAATGTATAAATTTAAATAACACTATTTGTAAGGATAAGGCTCTCATTCACACACTCTCTCAATTTTCTTCTGCTGTAGTTTCTAATGAACTTTTTAGCGATATACCACCTGTAATTAATAATCTTGTGCATGAATATAAAAATTTATTTGTAAATTCGTGTTTTCCCCGAGAATTTTAAAGTTCGAGAAGCCCAACTTAAAGTTTGTTCCCACTTGTTCGATGAATTTGGGGGAGGGGAGAACAAGGAGTCGAAAGTTAGGAAGAAAAATGGGGAGAGACCTTTGATTTACGGGGAAGAGAGGAAACTCACGTACCAACCGATATTTTGAAGGAAATAGCCTCGCTATTTCCTTACAAAACTAATATTACGGGAAAGCCAATAAAAATGAAACCCCGGCGACTTCCTCATACGCTGTTTGAACGAACAAAGAGGGAGTTATTGAATTTAGTCAACGCGAAAGTTCTAAAGAGAGCGCCCTCTCAATGGAGCTTTCCAATTTCTGCGTTAGAAAAGAATGAGGGCCGTGCAAGAATTGTATGTGATTTTAGAAACCTTAACTCAGTTGCTAAGAATGACGTGTTTACTATGCCCAATATAAATGATATATTCAGTTCTCTTGATGGGACAAATTTTTTTAGTAAATTTGATTTGACTAACGCATTCTATCATCTGCCGATTTTAAATTCCTATCAATGTTATTTTAGTATTATTAGTACGATGATAGGTAATTTTTCTTTTATGCAATTGCCCATAGGCTTTAAAAACTCGAATTCGTGTTCTTTGATAAAAATCAAAAGTATTAGCAGGCATTCCCGGTGTACCAGTGTATACCAGTCATATATTACTGCGTTTTAAAGAAGTAACTAAGAGGTTGAAGCAGTCCCATGTCAACACTCGTAAATTATCCAATGCGAGAGGATACAAGTACCAACCCGTACTTACTTTAATCTGACCGCTCAGCAAGTTACTTGTTCGTTGTGGTGCTTCTCAAAGAAATAAGTTTCGGGAGAAAATATGAATGCTATTTCATTCAGGAGCTATTTTCCGTTCTATGGAATTCTCAGGTAATTATTTCGGATTTAGGTGCAAATTTCACTAGCCGCCTGTTTGAAGAAGACTTGTAGTGGCAGTTCTAGGACCAATGGCCTCATAGAGGTTCAACATAGGAATCTGCTGGCTTGTCTGAGATGTATGTTGCAAGAACATGATTTAAGCCCCTTCGACTGGACGAGCCTCTTACCTATGGTGTTGTTCACTCTGAAACTCGCACCGATAACAAAAGATGGTATCACACCCGCTCATTTGATCTTGATCAAAACATATCAAAACCAAGTGAATTAGTCGATCCTGCTGCGGAGATGGCCCCAATAGAATATCATACATATGTTAAAAAGCTAGCCGCCCTTTTACGCAGCCGCGTACTCCACACACCAATTATAAAAATAGCATGTATTTGTGCCAAAAGTCTTACATGAAGCGAAGTTTGTGTTAGTACGGCAGACACAGTTTAATGTCGGCAAATTAGCGCCTCGCCTGTCGCCCGTTCAAAGTTATAAAGTGTTAATAAACAGAAGCATAAACTATCGACTATATAATGCTTAAGTGTCAATAGAAAATTTTTAAGAAAACGTTCGGATATATTATACTTAGTAGATTAAGAAAGAGAAAATACCACCTTAAAAAAAAAAAAAAAAAAAAAAAAAAAACCCTTTTCTTTCAGATGGTAAAAACGCCAATGGTCAAGGAGTTCCATAGAAATGATTAAAAAGGGTTGCCTCCATCAGGAGCGCTATTATTTTAGGTGAAAATTATTATTTTACCCTCTAACCTTAGTAGCCCCTGTCCCCTCTATCCTAAACTTTTTATAAAAATTTTCAGAAGGGGGTGTAACAGGCACTTTTAGGGTCACCATCTATGTACCATAAAAATGGTCCATATAAAATTATAAAGGATATGTAGGTGCAACTAAAACCATTCTCTTATGAATGGATTTCTGGTGCGCAGATAGCTATAGCTATAAGAAATCTTGTACAAAGAAAGTCCTGTGCAAAGGTAAATTGGTTTGCATGTTTTAAAATCATACATAACTGTTTCATTTTTTTATATTATTAAAGTAACCAATGAGGCTCTTTCTCCGAACGGCTGTCACTGCGCCCGACGGGAGATAGGTCATTAAAAGTTAAGATGCCAAGGCAATAACAGGCAATAGGTTTGTTGTTGGCACTTAAAAAAAATTATAAAATAATTGGAGTTAGATTTAAAAAGATAAATTAATCTTTAAAGTTTAACATTTATTCTTTAATAACATTTGATCGACTTAATGTGTGATATTATAAGTTAGATAACAGAAGTGCTTAATAAAGACATAAACCGTGCTGAGTTTTGTTATTCCAAAACTATCTTATTAATTGCTATTGCAAGGTGATTCTCTTAAATAGGGCAATTAACCTTATAGAGATTAAGTTCTTTATATATATATATATATATATTATATATATATAATATATATATATATATATATATATATATATATATATATATATATATATAATATATATATATATATATATATATATATATATATATTAATGAAAAGCTGAACGAAAATTATGACTGCGTTTGTGGGCGGCATTAAACGATGACGTAACCTCTTTCTTACAAATATAGGGAAGGATAAATCTTGGGAGTAACTGTCAACAATTATTATCATATAATCTAAGCTTCGAATTATAAATAATCTATGGTAAACGTTTGTGCATCACAGTGTCAGTTAGTTGTTAGAAGGATATTAAAGTGGGTGGACATTTTATATTTATTGGTTGTGTAAGTTGTTTCATATAACAATGGAAACAAGAAAGCAATATTAGCAGTGATTGAAGTTGATTGCTAAAACTAAATTACCTTAGCTAATCCCATTACAGCAGCGCGAATTCAATAAAAGTCAATGTTTTATAACAACGCAAAAGAGAAAGGAAAGTAGTGATCACCCGAAAATTAGTAGCAATACTGGATGCCTGTAAAGTGAGTGATCGTGATGCAACTAAGATATTGTTATCCAATGCGGAAGCCCTTCACCATGACTTAATTGTTCTTATTATAAACTTCAACTGTACATCGCTATTTCGTAACCGTTTACAACATGACCTTGATGCAAAGGTGTGGGACAAATTCAGCGAGCAAGGCTTAGATTGTATCACTGTTCAATGAGATGGGAAAATGCTCCAGCGCTAACAGGCAAAGAACAAATAAAGAGCCTGTGGATGCTGCAATGGAACAAGCTCATGTTTTGTATGATTTACTGGAAATGGGAAAAATGCTTGAAAAAGTGAAAGCGTTCAGTTTTGACACGACACCAGCAAACACAGCTCGTTTTCAAGGTTAGTGTTGCGTGTGTGTGTTGCTAGAGAAAATTTTATTTATACCTCCCATGTAGCAAGGTGGTTTTCTAATCCACCGTTGGTGCGTTCTTTGGGCCTGATATTTCGATTTTCAAAAAATTTCTAAAATCTTTGCATACAATAAACAAAATGAAATTTACATCTGGTGTTTCGGATACATTCGTCAAAGAAAGTTTGCCGAAAAACACTAACATCCTTCTTAACTTTCCTCGAACAAATCTAAAAGGAGGAAATCGTCCTCGCGAAGATTACAGAGAAATGCTAGAACCGATAAAACTCCATTGGGGGGAATCTTTCCGATGAATATCATGCAGATCTCTTGGAGCCTTTCTTATTGCAACGTGGATGGTAAAAGAAATTTACGGTCTGAAAATATGTCTCATTCAAAATCAATTTGTTCTCACGTCTGTCGATTTCAATGGCATCTGAGATACATGCATATTTCTTGTTCAACTTTACGTGAAGACATTCATTCATACAGAGACGCAAATAGAGACATCACCGAAGCAGCTTTATATAATAAATTCAGTAACCATATATGGTATCTGTCACCAGAAATTTCGGCATTAGCATTATTTGACATAAACATTCCAGTTGAGACTAAAGTGTTATTGGTGGAAGCCCTAAATTTTTCCGAGCATCATCAAAGGGTCACGGCAAAAGAACTAAAAATCGATCCGAGAAACATGGATAAATATATTGGACTAGGTATTGAAATTTTATCTCACATTCAATAATGTTCTTTGAAAGG
>JABUQX010115702.1:0-10000 GCA_015478945.1 Trachelipus rathkii | reverse complement strand
AATCATAAAAAATATATATATATATATATATATTATATATATATATATATAATACCTAATATAATAATACCAATATACTAATATACTCATCATATTTAATTTAATATCATATGTAAATAGATTAATATAATCATAAACCAAAAAAAAAATAAATAAAATATTAAATATAATATATAATAAAATAAAAAATAATATATATTATAAAAATATAAAGTATATTATAATAAAAATATAGATATATACAAAATATAATTATATAAATAATAATTATATATTAAAAATAAAATATAATTATATTATATAATATATAATAAGTAAAAATTAATATCATACCTATATAAATAATATATATATATTTAAATGAATAATAAATATAATATAATATAAATATAATATATAAATAATATAATAATATATTATAGATATATAAATATTATATAATATATTAAATATAATTAAAAATAATATATATATAATATATAAAATATAATAGAAAAATATATAATATAGTATATAATAAATAATAATATAATATATATAATGATATAATATATATATAATAATATATAAGATATATATAATAAAAAAAAAAAACGCAAAAATAAAATATAAATAATAACCATAGCAATAATATATAGAGAACATATATAAATAAGCAGTTGACTCCGTTAATATTAGCTTAGGTTAATTTAGGTTAACATTGTAGTATAGGTTAGAGTTAGGTCAGTAGAGGGTTAGAGTCAGGCTCGAAAAATTAACCGAAAAATTTTACGTATTTACCCTTAAAATTATTAAAAATAATAGAATAAATTAATAGTGGATATTTCGCTTCATAGGAGGTCAGAGCTAGAGCTACGCATATAAATAAAGCCAAATATATACTATAAATGAAAAAAAAATACTACATATATATAAATAAATAGATACCTAACAAAAACACAAAATATAGTAGATATAAATAATCTAAACAAGAAAACCATAACATGACCCAATATATGAATATGAAGATATTGGAATACAATACAATATATAATATATATATATATATATATTATATATATATATATAATATATATATATATATAGTATATATATGTAGGTAGAATACCCTATAGGCAAGTATAATATTTTGATTAACTAATACATATATAATTTTTGTTTCAAACAATAGTAAAGTTCTTTTAAAACTATACTTGAATATATAGCAAAAACTCAACACCAAGATTTTGTGATTAAGAGTTTTAAAATTAAAATTAGTTTTAAAAGAGCATATTGTCAATATGTAGAAAAGAAAAAAAAATATAATTAGAATGTATTAGTTAATAAAAAAATAAATTAAATCATACCAATGCTAAAGCAGGACGAAGTGGCCCAAACCTTATTCCCAAATACCATAGACGCACATTTTTCACAGAACTAAATTCAGACATTGCGCCATACAAACTCATAATAATAGACCATACTCTCAAAAACATTTTTACAGATAGATTGGATTTAAAATAATAATTTAGGATTATTGGTTAGATGAGCCATATAAAATACCCTTTAATCTATTTAAAAACCAAAATTAACATATAAACTAGACCAATAAAATAGAATAGAGACTATATGAGCCTATTATATGTAGATATGCTAGAGTCTTTACAAACTGTTGTGTGTTAAAAAATGTTACTGAGAGCACGCAGCGGAAATGTCTCTCCCAAAATTTGATCACTTATTCGCGACACAGCTTGTTTTGCTTTTAATCAATTCATGGAAAAAATGAAATTTCTTGTAACTATCATTCAACAGACAACATATATAACTTATTGCCAATATTTCTTAGACTCCGGGAAAAATGTTGTCACTAAGAGAGCCAGTAAAGGCACGAGTCATGAACTCAGAAGAATTATATTAGGCAGAAAATTGTGTGAATGAACATAGAGAAAAGAATAAGCTTAATCAAATTTCAAATTTTAAGTAGAAGAGCGAATTATACTATGCCTCCATCAATCAGTTCCAAATTCTCGCTAAAAGCTCTCGCGCAAATGATGCATTCTCACGTTTTTTTCAGCTAAGAGTGAAAGACTGGGTTTACAAATTAAACTGGGACGCATGCAGTTTTCTTCTTTTAGCAGAAATTCATAGAAAAGCGTTACGACTTCTGGCAAGTAATGGAGCACTATATAGCATGATATAGTATGATTTTTTATCCGATAATTTGAGATCAAATGCTATTAATCCAGAGCAACAATTCACTAATGGATCTTTCAGGTGTGGAAGATAAGACTCTAAACTCACCTCGATTTGTCAAAACTGAAGAAGAGAGATCTCACGGAGTGTAGTCTATGATTATTTGTAAATAAACATCCGCCTGCTATTTTACATGAACGTATAGAAGAGGTAACTTGTTAATTGCATTGGCGCGTTGTAGTTAATATAAATTATAAGATCATATGAGATGGCTTGAGAAGAGGATGACGTATGCAGACAATAAAAGATGCCAAAAAGGTCTGAAAAATAGCTCAGTCTGATGTGTCTTTAAGTATGAACGACTTTAGCAGGATGGTTTCTTTTATTTTTCTTTTTTTTTTCAATTTTTTTTTTTTTTTATTTTTTTTTTTTTTTTTTCAGGTAGCTCATTTTCCTGATCTAAAATTAGAAACAGCATTTTTCAATTACCAAAATCTACTCAGAACTTGTCCTTTAGAAAGCCAGCGCACCTCACATGAAGGACAGTTCACCATACTTACAAAATCACAGTATTCAAATTCACAGTATTTTCTGAATTCTCTCTGTTTAATGCTCTCTTCTGCTAATTATCTAATCAGCCGATCATGAAGGTATACCAAGCAAGGTGAGGCATAAACATTGCGAAATCAGCTATGTTAGAAGTTTTTCCAACAACAGGGCGCTCTGTGAGAATGTATTATGAATAGCAAAAGTATATTGTAGTACAGGAAATGATTTTAAAATTGCCCATTGACTTTACCTATCAATTGAGGCGCGCTCCGTTCAGGACACACACTAATGAGTTTGCAATAATCTAATTTTAGATTTTTCTAGGCATGATTTTTCTTTTCCAAATATGTCTGATCCTCTTGTTTGTAACCATGCAATGAGCTCCAGCACTGGCAAGTCTTCAAAGACATTAAATTACATCGATTACCGTGGTGACTATCTCAAAAAATGAGCGTTATGGAAAGGCAAAGGCCTCATATGTCCACGCTGAAATTAAGAAATAAGAACTAGTAGAAAAGAAAAAGAGTACAAAGAGTAACAAGGTTAACGTATGCCAAGTTGCTGGAGAAATACATCTGATGAGGTTCCTCGATACGTATCATAACTGTCTTTGCCTTGATATAGCACTTTCGCCTGCTTTCGTTTCAATACCTTTATTACCAAGATGTCATTCAAATATTTGGAGACAAGGCTTAACATTTCTTCCCCGCCAGAAAAAGGGTTCTTTTTTTCGCCAATGCTAAAGCAATTTCATATGACGCTTCTGTCATCGCCAAATCTTCACAACCTACTTTAGCAAATATATTTGGTCTTCTCTGATTCTTCCTTTTCAATAGGTGTACAGGATTATCTTTCGTGACTCCACGCAACTCATGTAGAACAGTTCTTTCATTATATCTAATTCTATCCTAGTCCTGCAATGGCTCGCTGTTATTATAGTTTGCTATTAAAATCAGTGCTCATCTGTTATATAGTGAGAGTGTAGAAAGACAGGGAATAAAGAAGTACTTGTTACACAAAGCTATAATGCAAACAACGTTTTCCTGTTGGACTTGCTAAGTGAACATCGTGCGAGAGTAACATTTGGTCAAAAGAATTATATAAAAAGTTAGACCACATGTACATTGGACAGGTATATGCTTGCAGCTTTCATCAAAATTTCATAGAGGCCATAAAAATGAAATGAAAGATTGTTTGGTTGCCTTCATTAATTATGAAAGTTTATAAGAAAATAGGCTGACGTAGCCCAAGTAATAAGAAATATAAACTGATCGTGCCGAAAAAGAAAGATAGCTCGTAGCAATGCGCCCACTTATATGCAGTCCGCATGCTGATGCGCCATAGTTTGCGCCGAATAGCCCGACGCAGCGTGGAGCCAATGAGAACGCAACCCCGGGGAACACAGGGAAAGAACGACAAGAAGAAAGGCAAAAAAAGCATAAGGAGCGGGAAGGAGAGGACCCCGAAAACCGACCAGGGCAAAAATGGGATGTACCAAGAGCGGCGCACTGGGAACCCAAAGACGACGAAGCGGGGCAAAAGGAGGAAAACGCTCCGGTGAATAAAGTATATTCTCACTACGAATAAAACCAATATAGGCAGCTTCACGTTTTAAGTAGGACAAAAATTTTCAGATTCATCATATTATAGAAAATATAAAAGGACCTAAAATCACATGAAACAGCTCACTAGATATACTATAATGAATGACACACATATAATAAAAGACAACTACAATAGGATAAAAAAGGCTAATACCTTAATAAGAGAACTATCAAAGTTACAAATCAAAAAGTGCCAAGGCTAGTAATGGGATATTCATATATGATATACTCTTTAAAAATACAAGAAAATATAAAGCGAAAAAAGAAAATATATTATGTTACATATAAAGAAAGTATATATATGAATATATATTTAAAATATATAATTACATGTAAATATATTATTCAGCAATATGGAGAATTAATAAGTAGGTTAATATATAATATAGTATACTCAATAAATGAATATAAGTACCTAATAAAACTAGATATATACTATATATAATAATGAGCGATACTAAATACTTACAGTAGTGGAGGATAATATAAAGCCGACGAAGGGGTAAAAAGAAGAAAGAAAAAAAGAAAAATAAAATATAGATAAAATATATATATAATAATAGTATAAAATAATATATAGTATAGATATTTAATTATAGATAAAAACAGATAAATATAATATACATATAAATATATAATAAAAATATGATAGTGTAGATATAAATATAAGATATAGACATATCAATAGATATAAGTAACTATAGATATATACGATATATATATAAATATATTATAAGATAAATTAATAGATAATATAATCTATATATATAATAAATATATATAATAAATACAGATAATATATATACTGTTAAATATAATATATATATATAATATTATATATAATAAATATAATATATATTATATAGATATTATATATAAAATATAAAATATAATATACAATATATAATAATATATATAATAGAATAGTATTAATATAGTATAAATAAAATAATTATTATATATAGAATATAAAATAATAAATAGAATATATATATATATATATAAATAAATAAATATATATAATAATATATATATTAAAGAATAATATATATATATATAATTAAATAATTAATATTTAAATTACAATGATTTAGAAAAATATATATAACATATATCCATCCCAACCCTGTCCACATATTTTGTACGACTACCACTCATAAATCTCTGCGCGGTCCACGCGGCGGATCATTTTGCAAAGAAGAATTTGCAAAAAAAAGACGAATATATAAGAAGATAAAAAACCAGAATTCAAAGAAGTAACAAAAATAATAAAAAAAAAAACATAAAAATATAATATATATATATATAAATATAGATATATATATATAATATATTATATATAATTACTATTATATATAAAAGATATTTCCAACACGAACACGATTGCACAAAAGCTTATTGTACTATATATAAAGAAAAATATAAGTCAATACTACTAGTAAATAAAAATGGCATCCCGTTTGATCACGGGCACTACTACTCGAATATATGATGCCTAAGAATATAAAAGAAAAGGGCTATAAAATCCATGGCCGCTATCCAAAAATAATATATTAGAATAGATGTAGAGGTTTATCGTATAAAAAGATCAAATAAACATATATTTTTATTAGAAATTCACATACCAGACGGATGACTCCTGAGACACACAGACAACGATCCGAAGAGAAATGTGACAAACACCCACCCGCCGCAACCCAACGCGCGACATACGAGACAGACAATAACAAAGTTATACCAAAAATCTCTGCTTACTTCATTAGATGAGGCTGGACAACTTAAGAACGAAATACAGGCCAATTGTAACACAACACCAAATACTAGTACGTAATATGTTATTAGATGTAAATTGGGTATAGAATCATATTTACCTTATAATAACTACTGCTTGACAAAATAGAAAATTAGGATTCTGCAAGCGAAATTTATTTTTGTAAGTGGATATAGGGTTTCAAAGTGTTTTTGGGAGTAAACTCACCAATTTTAATTAGCGAGAGGGCACTAATATATTACTTTTAACTTATACAAAATGTTAAACTCAAACATATACAATTATATTTAGGAATTCAGAAGGGCTAGACGCGAATCTAAGTGAGAATGTAATAAGAGGAATATTTTGATTCGCAGACTGAGCAAAAAAAATTCCCTCTTTTAAAAATGTTCCAGAAGATTCCCCACTTCCCCTTTGGTAGGCGAAATTGTTTATTTATATATATATATATTATTAATATATATTGAATATATATAAATAATAGATAAATATAAATATATATATAATATATATAAGATATATATATAAATAATATTAATTAATATATATAATAATATATATAGATATAAAAAATAATATATATATATATAATAAATATATAATAAGATAATATATAATATAAAGATATATAATATTATAATAAAAAAATATATATATTATAATAGGACCGAAATAATAAGAAACCGTATAAATAATATATTATAAATATATATATAAAGAAATAATAATAATAATAATAATATATTATATTATAATAATTTGAGGAGTGTATATAATATTAATTATATAATTAATATATATATAGTATTAGAGGTAGGACTCAACTGGCAGCATAGACTGCCGGAGCGAACCCCTACCCCTACCATCTGTTGGGGTTTACCCTTATAACGCGTATTCTCTTAGGCCGGAGGAGGTTTAGCACTTCCCAAAAATTAGGGACCAGAGCCCCGAAGAGAGTGGGTATTTTCTGGTTCACTAAAATAAGGGCAGCACTGAATCCGTAATAAAACTTTGTGCACTAATTTGTAGCATTTTATAGGCACTTTTTAGCTACTTTTTCATTACAGTTTTGATCCATAATTCAGGTCAAGGAATCACCAACCAGGAGTGAATTTTATTGGGTTGATTTTATACCATGAGCGACAGCACCTACTGCACGTCGAAGGCAAAGATTTGAATCCCTAACGAAGGTTTTTGGAAATTCAGTCAGTGTACGGACAGCTGACTATGAAGAAATTTGCATCATATTACATATAGATTAGTATGACGTTTGGAATAACGTCAAAGTTTAGGGTTTTTAAGGTCAAAGAGTTGGTAAGAACCGAGATTTAAGAGTCATAGGAAGATACACTTTGAAAGCTTTGAGAGATATATAGGGGACCCTTTACCCCAGTCCAGAAAAAACAACGAGGCCGGCCACAGACCCCAAAAAAAAAGGGGGTTTGGTAGAGTATTCCCTAAGCAGGATTTTAATAATGAAAATCGAATGATCAGTTTTTGAAATGTAGTTCCAATCGATTTATCGTGAACGATTACCCCTAAATCGATTTTTAAACGTCGGATTATCATAACTGCTCTTGGTTGCATTTAAATTAAAAAATAAATTCGAAGAGAAGAATATAATACTATGGAATAATTAAACTAATAAAAATTTCGATTAAATACTGTGTAGTGATAGGAATAGCCAACTTCACGCAATACCATCCCCTTTTATTTTAGAAGGAATTAGAGCTATCGCTTTCAAATACTTGGTATATAAAAAAAAAAGAGATAAACCTAGGACGCTATAGATATATAAATGTATTAATAAGAAAAATAAGAAGACGAGTTTGGTGACCGAACAATAAGGCTCTCAGCCCGGAATTTGAGGAGGGGGTGTGCTAACCATATAGTCAGCCCCAAATAGAGACTCAACAAATAAAATAACAAGTACATGACAACACACCATCTATACGGAGTATATAAGATAAAATCGGGTGATAATTTTGAAATCGCTCATATGTATATTGAGTATGACCAGTGCGTGAATATAGCTGTCGGAGACCGAAGACAAATTACCGTGCTCTCGCACTAGCAACACACCGTCAGCCCCGAAGAATAAAGAGTCGAAGGAAAAAAAACGGGCAAAATGGGACAACCACGATAAAAAAAGATATAACCAATCCAATTGGTACGATAAGAAACAAACCTAGAGAAAAAGTAAAGATTAGAGAACATAGAAAAAGAATAGAAGGAACTCAGAGAGTAAATAACGAACAGGAAAAGAAACAAAGGATAAGTCAGGAGTTTAGGGATAATAAAATGAAGAAAAAGAAAGAAGTACAAAGAGAAAATACTAAGAAAAGAAATTAAGGAGTCAATGGACCACTCACTGGAAGGGGTAAAAAGGTACCCAGTTTGAAAAAAAGAAGAAATGACAATGGATAAATGCAAAAACAGATAAGAAGAAAAGTAAGAAGCAAAGGAAGAAAAGAAAGGAAATTAAAGAACAGGAGTAAGAAGGTAAAAAGGAGAGGATAAAAGAATGAGAAGGAGATACTATAAGTACTCAGAAAGGAGAAGTAAAGTAATAAAGGTGACAAAGCTTGCACGCAAGATAGCTAGGACTTACACGGATGCGGTTGCCAGAAGTTATAACAATTATTTGTGATAATGATTACAATATTAGAATTATGTCTATATTATATTATGTTTTCGAGCTGTAGATTTTCGAAAAAAAATAATGGTTTGCAGTAAACCCATCAAAGAAAAAAAAAATAAATAAATAAAGATAGATAATTGATAATAAAATAAATAAAAATAAATAAATAAATAAATAAATTCTTATTTCTTTTTATGATTTAATAAACTATTACAAATTACGTTTTTACTAGTACTAAAGCTAGTAAATCAGTTATAAATCAAATCCAACCATCCACCCACCATCACTGACACAGTTGTTAGTCTTAATTGATCTAGTATTGATCTATTGATCTATTGATCTATTGATTAAAAGGTCAAATTTATTTAACTAATAGAATTATTTATGTCAGAAGATGAATAAGTTTAAATAAACCTACTTAAAAATCAGTATAAAATCAAAGTATAAAAGCAAATCAACCCACCATCCACCCACCCTCCTGTCCCCATCCATGGATCTAGTATATCGAATCTGAATTAGATATTCATAATAGACGATGAGATCTATTAATAGATCATGAAAATAATCCTATATGATTGAAAGGATATGCAAAAATTATTCTGACGAGAATAAGAAGCTAAGAAACTTATTGAAGATTGACCCTCAAATGACAGATAAATGCACTAAATCAAAACACAAACTTATCCAACCCCCTCCTGACCATCAGTAGTGATCTATTGATCATATGATTTATAAAGGTCCAAATATGTATATACCTTAAAAAATTATTCATGTTTTAATACATAATCCCTATAAAATACAGTAAAATCAGTAAATCAAACCACATCATCCAGGCACATCCAGCACACACCAGCACGATCGCCAGTGTGATCTAACGAACAGAATTCCGAAGTCTAGTTCAAAATGACTCATTCTGCGAAATAAGTCGAAGGTCACAAAAAAAGAATATTAATACAGAGAGAATATAAAATATTATAGGAAAGAAATAATAATAAAGGAATAACATAATAAAAAACAAGTAAAAGAATCAAAAGATTACTAATAAGTAATAAGATAAAAAACCAATCTAAGGTAAAAATATAAAACATAAGAAGAAACGTGAGAGATAAAAGAATAATGCAGTAATAAACGGTAAAAACAGAAGATTATTCAACGTAAGCTAATATAAACTCACATGTAAAAGTAAAGAAAATGAGAAGTTAGATATATAAGAACCTAGGAAACAATAAAAAAGAAAATATAAATATGTACAACGACAAAAAA
>JABUQX010115701.1:17500-22900 GCA_015478945.1 Trachelipus rathkii | reverse complement strand
GCACGTAGTATTATTGTTTCATATTTCCTTTAAAAAAATGACATTCTACTGAGAAGAAAAAGAGGTGATGCCAAAGATATATATTCTTTGTGTAATTTTTGTATAGAATTTGAAGTAGACTCTAAATATATCGGGACAATAATGAATTCATATAATATCATAAACAAATTCAATTTGTCTTCATACTAAGACTCTATAAGATTTAAATTCACTTAAGTAGAGTCATAACTCTCGAGATTGCCATCATTATTAAGATCATGAGATAATTGCTGTGTGACCTTCAAGCTTTGTACTCAAAAAATTGCAGCGGCCTGGTGATGAGTTTTTTGTAAATCTCTTTAATAAGATATTTCTTCAGAATTCTCATTCCCAGAATTTAAATTTTAAAGCTGTTTATTTAATCCTAAAAGCTTAATAATAATAATAATAATAATAATAATAATAATAATAATAATAATAATAATAATAATAATAATAATAATAATAATAATAATAATAATAATAATAATTAATAATTAATAAGGATAATAATGATAATCAAAATGATAATGATGAATGATAATGATATATGATAATGATAATAATAAGGATAATAATGAATATAATAAAATAATGAAATAATCAATAATAATAATAATAATAATAATAATAATAATAATAATAATAATAATAATAATAATAATAATAATGAATAATAATAATAAAATAATATATTCTTTTAAAGGTTAAATTAATTAAATCAGCTCTGCTTACTTTCCACACTTCATGAAGTACTTTTCAGGTTTCAACGATACTTTGATGTAAATGCAAATTATATATATTATATTATATATATATATATTATATATAATATATATATATATATATATATATATATATATATATATATATATATATATATATATATATATAATATATATACAAGGTGCTCTAAAAATTACTAAAGACTTGAAAGGAAAAAATAACAACATTTATTTTGTGTTTCTGTTATTTTGAGTGCGAGTGTTATGGCTTCGATTCAATATTGCCTTGGAAACTAGAACAAAGGTTAGAGATTCTTGATGTTTCAAAATACATATTCATTGATGATATAGTGTGTTTCAGCAGTCTTGTTTCTCTATACAACATTCCTTATCAGTTAAATGTAACATTCTTTAAGTAGAACCTTGCATTATATATATATATATATTATAGTAGTATATATTAATATATATATATATATATATAGATACTATATATATATATATATATAATATATATATATATATAATATATATATATAATAAATATATATATATATATATATATATTGTCTTACCCTGATGGATCATGTTCAGAGGCAGCGAAAATTCTACCAGAGTTGGGAGGAAATTCCCAAAACAAAAGGCCGACATGCACAGATTCACGGCGTTTGAGGTGTGTAACTCAAAGGTAGTGTGGAAAAATAGAGAAGGAAGTGTGTTCTATATTTTACCAGTGGGTGGAAATTAAGGTTGTGGATAGAAGGTAAGTTTAGTCTAGATGGTAACGGAGATATGGAAGAGAAAGGATGAGACTGTGTAGAAAGCAGTGTCACACAGAGATCTTCTTCAATGCGAGGCGATATGCAGTATCCTTTGTATTAGTGATAGATATAAGAACTGTGTCAGTGACTCATTTATAACTTGATGGAGTGATCAATTAACAAAGAATGAGTAGACTCTATGGAAAGAAAGAATCATTCATTTATAAAGAATGAAGAACACTATAATTATAAAATCATGAGTGCCTACAATTATAAAAATGAGAATCACTATAACAAATGAGGTGACTCAGATTATAAAAAAAAGAGTCAGTCAACTTGTGAAAGATGCATAGCACTAAAGATGTTTCCAGACTATGTAACCTTTACTAATTAAAGAATTTTGAGTATACTCAATTTTTGCGGTTTCAGTAAAAGAGATGGGAGCAATTAGTTAGACAAGGAGGAGAGAGAGTTGATAAGACGAAATGAATGCATAATCAAGGAGAATATAGTGCAAACAACCTTGTAATGGTGAGTATACTATTCCATATACAGGAGGCAAAATAAACGACAACATTAAATAGTAAGGTAAAAGTGATGATAGAAGTAAAAAAAAATTCTGAAAGCTCCTCAGAGCACCTCCCCCACTTAGAAGCCTGTATATAAAGGGAAACAATGCCATATATCCAAGGAAAGATCAAGAGAAAAAGTGTACATCAATAATTTCAAAGGCACAGACGAATAAATCGGAATTGCAGTGCTTTTCAAAGAAGTAGTTTGTGCTAGAAGACTATGGCCCGCTATATATGAATCAAACTTGAAAAAACGTCTGACTTTCCGTAAGGTAGCTTCAGGATAAGCATTCCTCCAATCTGCATAGAATCTTTAAAAAAAAGTTGCGTATTTATAAAACACCCTTTCCTTATTCGGGCATTTTTATCGAAGACATTTATTCAAGAAAAACTCATCATATTTCATGACGTCAGAGACAATAAACCAATGAACACAAAGTAAATGAAACTAGGACAAAATAAACTGGGAATTGTACAAAGGAAATTTCTGTATGTAAATTTATAGAAATTTAAAAATGTCAGAGTGATGTGCAATTTGGAAATAATCTAACAGTTAATAAATACTATTTGAGAATTGAAGATCGGTGTTGCCTTCACATTTATTAGTTCCAGTTGCTATGATTGGCATAGCCGTAGCTGAAGTAGCCTAGCTCACGAATGTATAGGCGTTTTGATTTGCAAAGATCTTTTCAAACGGAAGAAATTCATTCACCATAAATTCACATTTGATTTGTTCAAAGTTCTATCAAACTGGAAGAACAATTTTCATAGCGAAATTGGAAATTATTACATATCCATCCCCGTTAAGAATATAGCTCTATTTTGTTCTTTTCATTCTTGAGTATTTATATCTTAGACATTGTGACGTCACATGAATCGATAAAAAAAATGTTTTTTAAGTGTTTTTCAAGTTTCGAACGCACATATTTTAATCTTCGAAATAATAATTAATTATGTTATTCCAAGAACTGGTGAAATATAATTATAAAAAAATTACACAAAATTGAGAAATTATTATTTTATACTATGTTGTCGACGTCACTCCTCGGAAGGATCAATGTTTCAAACAGGGGTGCTTTATATAATATTAATATATATATAATATAATATTCATATATATAATATATAATATATATACATAATATATATAATAATATATTATAGTTATAATATATATATATATATAATAATATAATATTATTAACATATAACACTAAAAAAATTCCTAATTAATAGCCTTATAATAGAGGCTTAGGTTAGATGCGTAAAAAATGACAATAAACAAACCTCAAACGAAGAATGTTCAAAATTATGAATTTACTTTCATCGAAATGAACTCAGAAAACGACTTCTTCGAATTTGAAAGAAAAACCTTGCCAACAATCTAAACGCGCTTATTGATAAATTTAATAAAAAATATCATCTGCTCACTTACAATAAAGTTAAGAGACCGGTACGTAAGTTTGAACCGCTCCGTAGCTTCTCTGGATGTGAGCCAATTATTGGTTTTGGGTCATTTTCTTACACGACAAGATATATATTTGACAAATCATTTACATAATAAAATGCACAAATGATAATAAAATTAAATAATAATAGACGACAAATTGTACATAAAAAAAACAAAGATGGCTGCGCTCGAGAAAAACAAAATCTTAAGGATGGAGTCAAGGATTAGGTTCAGAGCTACCATGCTCAAGGGAAGAGATTATACGCAAGATATTTTGCGACGTCAAAAGGTTCCTATACGGAAAAAATTTTCATCAAGGATACGTTCTAAATTGTTGAACTTATTACGTCTAAGGGAGGATTATCTGAAGTGAACACATTGCGAAAGGAAGAGAAAGGCGGTATATAAATACGCACCAATGTCGAGATAAAGACAGATGAAGGAAATGGGTTGTTTGAGAGTATGAAAACAACCAATGTTATACACGCCCTATTATAATCTCATCTCTCTCTCTCTCTCTCTCTCTCTCCTCTCTCTCTCTCTCTCTCTCTCTCTCATCCTCTCTCTCTCTCATCTCATGCAAGGAGAAAAAATCAGTGAGATATTGGAATTTCTCTGGCCGCCTTTTGAGCGATAAGCGATATGTTGCTAGTTGCTGCAACCTTCATATTCCCAATTGAAAGACAGAATGAAAGGGAGAGAAAGATCGTCAAGTCATTATGTGTGGATAGGGGATGGACAAAAAGAGAGAAGAAGTCATTAAATAAAGGATAAAAAAAACTGGAATTAGGACAGACCAGATGAAGGAACACCGCCATTTATATAAGATTATAGCAGAATAACCGCATGTCCCGTATAACAACAGACTGCTAATAAACATAATCCGGAATGAAAATTAAGAAGATAGAAAGATAGCACTTGAAAAGAGAAATTTAGAATCAATCTTTAAATGGCAGACTCTATTCGAAATGTTTTAGATTTTTTTTATTTTTTTTTTTTTTTTTTTTTTTTTTTTTTTTTTTTTTTTTTTTTTTTTTAAACAGGTTATCACCCACCACTCACGGCAGGGCCCTTTTCAAGGAGGGGGCAAGAAAAAATTGTTTAAGATATGTTAGACGTTACAGTAAGATGAATTCACCAAAATGCCAAAGAAGCTGAAATAGACACGAGATCAGCTAGAGGGAAAGTTAGAATTAAGTGGACACTAATGAAAAGACATACTGGCGATCCAAGATAATTGGAAAATATAAAATCATATCTCCAAATTCTTCGTTCTTAATTAAGGATAGATTCGAAATATTTTAAGGAAGAAAGATATGGTTTAGAGGACCACAGAATAAGGAGGGGTAATCGAAGTGAAGACATATTGCAAAGCATAGGAAGCGCAATATTAAGACCCACTGTAGAAATAATACATCAGACAAGTACGCTTCTTTAGTGTTCATGCCTCAGAGAGAGAGAGAGAGAGAAAGAGAGACGAGAGAAGAGAAGAGAAGAGGAGAGAAGAGGAAAGACGAGAAGAGAGAGAGAGAGAGAGAGAGAAGAATGATGAAAGAAATGAAGAAAGAGAGAGAGACGAGAGGAGAGAGAGAAGAAGAACTTTTTATAGAAGAACTCGATAATAAGGCATAAGATTAGGCAGAGAGTCGATATGACTTATGAATCAAGAATAAATTAGAATTACATCTAATAACAAAAAAAGCCTACAGCAGATTGTTCAATCGGAATAATATAAATATAAAAAGTGAAAGAATAAGTCAGAACTGACATATAATATTTATTCAAAATACACAGAAAAGAGTAGTGTGGAAAATGATATCCAAAAGGATTGCATGACATTTTCTAAGAGAAAAGATTTAAAATTACGGAAATAA
>JABUQX010115701.1:0-12500 GCA_015478945.1 Trachelipus rathkii | reverse complement strand
CTAACCTACACCTACAACCTAGCGTACACCATTACACCTAGCCTACGACCAGCCGTACACCTGCACCTAGCCTTCCACCCCGCCTGAGCTCATCCAGGAACTGATGCCTAACCTTTGTAGGTATCTATGGTAACATGAGGCCATGTAGGTACCTGACTGTTATGGATTTATCCTAACTGAATTTCCATCCGCGACACACACACAACACGACACGACACACACAGATTACTACACACACACACACTACACACACACACACTTATACTTATACACACACACACCAGCATACACTATGGAACTTATACACACATCACATTCACTTATACACACATTCACGATGACACTTTACATTTACCATAGACACTTACATTATACCATATACACGAGACACATTCACAAACACACACACATACACACACCCACTTTACACTTATACACACATACTCTAGACACTTACACTCAGCCATAGACACTTGACACTTACATTACACTTATACACACGTATAAACACGACGACAACCCTTGGTCTTCATGGTCAATTTTAGCCCACCCAATTTATGCACATTAAACTTTTTATTAAAACATTTTCGCGAACCTAAACTGTAACTCATATTACAAACATCTTTTATATTTTACTTAGTACCTCTTTAATTTATAAATTTTTAAAAAATGCATGTAAGAAGAAAAAAAACCAGAGTGACCGATATATAAACATTTTATTTTACTACAATTGTACAAATTTTTATTAAAAACATATATTTACAGACCTTAAAGCAGTAAATCAGTAATCAATAGAGGTGTTAACTAACACCTAGGGGGATTAGTATGCTTTTGTTTTATGCTTTTACTGTTTTAACTCAATGTTTTACTGCTTTAACTCATGTTTACTGCTCCTTAACTTATATGTTTTACTGCTTTAATTCATATTTATTAGCATTACATGCCTTAAAGCAGTAAATCAGTTAAATCAATAGAGGTGTTACCGAACACCTAGGTGGGATTAGTATGCTTTTGTTTTACTGCTTTACTGCTTTAACTCAGGTTTTACTGCTTTAACTCATGTTTTACTGCTTTAACTCATATGTTTTACTGCTTTAACTACATATTCATTAACATTACATAAACCTTAAAGCAGTAAATCAGTAAAATCATAGAGTGCTGACCAACACCAAGGGGGGTCATTAGTATGCTTTTTTTTATGCTTTACTTGGCTGTAACTCCATGTTTTTACTGCTTGTAACTTTCTGCTTTACGCTTTAACTTGGCGCTTACTGTGTGTTAACTTTCTGCTTTACTGTTTTAACTTTCTGTTTTACTGTTTTAACTCATATATTATTAACATTATGTTTTTATTTGTTTAAATACTTTTTATTTATTTTTTTAATATTTTATATTTTTACTATATTTCTTATGTATTTTCATTAAGCTTTATTTATGTTTTTTATTTTATTTTTATATTTTTATTTATACTTAGTTGTTATTTAGCTTCATGCCCTATTGATTATTATTAGCCAAACACACATACACACACACACACACACACACACACACACACACTTACATTATACACACATTTCACTATGACACTTATACCACATTTCACGTATGACACTTACAGATTTACCCATCAGAACTTACATTTAACCACTTATACACATGTGGTCCACACACAACACACACGACTTACACTTATACACCAGCATTCACTATGATTACTTATACACACATTCACTATGACCACTTACAATTGTCCATCAGGCACTTACATTTTACACTTACACTCACACCACAGATTTACTTCCACTCAACACAGAGTTTACTTTACACTCACAAGATTTTACTTACACTCAACACAGATTTACTTACACACACAATTTACTTACACTTGCACACACACCACACACACACACACACACTACACACACACACACACACACGCCCACACACACGCACACTCACTTACACACTCACACTATTATAATTTATTAAACATTTTATGTTTTAAATTAATCATTTACATTTATAATAATAAAGAAAAATAATAACTAAATTATTTTTCAAAGTTTCTTAAAACTTCTAAAATAATCAATCATTATCTTTGAACAAAGAATTTATTATTAACTTTAATACGTTTTGTTTATAAAATTTTATAACATCAAACTTAATAAACTTTACTTAAAATTTTATGAAATTTTATTTAAAACATATATTTACGTACCTTTAAAGGCAATAAAACTCAGCAGTAAAAATCAGTAAGGCCCAGCCCCTAGCCACCCCAGCTACATCAAGCTAGTGCACGTTTTGTTCTATTGACTTTACTGCTTTACATCATCTTAGCCATGTAATAAGTATAACAAAATAAGTTCGTCTCTGCTAACATAACATGTATTTTAAGAAATTCATTCTAAGTTTTTATTTAAAATAACAATTATTCACTTACATTGATATATTATTCGCTCGATGTTAACTAAAAAATATTTCAAAGTTGTTTAAATAATTCGGATTTTCTTTCTATTATCTATGTACATTGGCAATCCATCACGAGAAAACACAACACCCGCACTCCTTACAGAGACGAAACTGACCTCTCTTCCTGTAAAATGTGTTGAAATAACTCCTTTTCGTATTCCTGGGGCGATTAAGCCTAATTCCAGGTCAAAATATATTTCAAACTGACCTTTTTCTGTAAAATGTGGTGCAATAACTACGTTAGGCCTAAATTTAGGATAAGCTTTTTGTAGACGGCTGCTAATTAATCCTAATACCCAGGTCAAAGGTAATCCAGTATAGACAAGAACATTGCTATTAATTATTGTTATAAACTATATTTCAAACTGGAAACATGTTGGTCGGAAGATCCTATTAAGCAAGGTTAAGAGGAAATGTTTTCCTTACTTGTGATTGCAGTCGGAGTAGTTTTCTCCTAGTTCATAAGCTAACCACCATGGCTCAGCATGAGCCCCAACCCGCAAAGTCAGCCAACCCCGCACCCGCTTGGTGCGGCCCGCGCGTCCCGCCCGTCCCGCGTGCGCCCGCGGCGCAATATTTTACCGCGGTTCCGCCCGCCGCGTGCCGCCGCAAGAGCGCAAATTTCCGCGTTCCGCCCGCCTGAAACCGGTGGTTCGAATCCGCAGCCCGAAATAAAAGGGTATCTTCATCAGCCCAACGTTGGATGTGAGCGGTATGTCAACGCGAGTATCCCGGGTTTCAGGTCCTTTAAGTACTAATTACCAGAGAACTCCCCATCCCTATTGGTAACGTGAACCTCTGTATGTTAAGGTTTCATACCTTCATCATACAATAACACCTGAAGTACATGCGCTTAAAACACTGCGCTATGAGGACACCTACAGTTTTTTATCTTTATTACCTTTATACATTACACGACTCTATTAGATTTACAGTCATGCTTACGTTTTAAATTAATAAAATGCAACCCAATAAAAATGGTAAGAAAGAAGTAATACAAATAAATATTTTATTTATAGTAAAATATAATATATTATCAAAACAAATAGAGGGTATCAAAGATGACGTCATCAAAGATGAGTCATTCAAAGATGAACACCAAAGCTTGAGTACCAAAGCTAAGTTATTAAAGTTAAGGAATCAAAGCTGAGGCAACAAAAGTGAGGCATCAAAGTTGAGGCATCAAAGCTGGGACATCAAAGCTGAGGCATCAAAACTGAGACAATCAAGTTGAGGCATCAAAAGCTGAGGCATCAAAGTTGCAGCATTCAAAATATCGATGTGGTGGGTGAGGTAAGTGTAGTGTGTATGTGTGTTGAGGTGGTGTGATTGTATGTGATTGTGTGTGCTGTGTTGTGTGTGTGTGATTGTTTCTTAAATAATAATACAATAGGCATGAAGTTAAATAACACTAAGTATAATAATAAAATAAAAAGTTTTAAATTAATTATACGTTATATGTGTAAGTTGAGTGTGTGTGTTGGGTAGTGTGTTGTAGCTGTACTTACGTCTCAGGAGCCAGGAATGGCGAAAAAAACCTGCACGGTAAAGCCAGAGCGTGATTCTCCGAGCCATTTTCACTGGCTCGATAAATACACTTGATGTTTTTTATGCTTATTTTCGCCTTCCCCCTTCTTTACTGCAAAATAAATTAATTACAATTGCCAACAAAAGAATTTTTATATTTTTAACACAAAATTTGTGTGACGAAATCTTGTGTGTTTTACAAACACATTATTTTATTTCCGAATTAAATTTTCAGAGGCTTTATTTTGGGGAGAAATTCCTAGTTAATATCGATACTACGATTGTTGAAAAATCGATACTCACACTCTGAGCTTGTCGTGCAGGTTTTTTTCGTCTTTCCTGGTTCTGAAACGTAAGTAAGATATGGTAAGCTACACACGATACTACGATTGTTGAAAAATCGATTTTATTAATGTATTTTTTATGAGTATTTTTATAATCGCTGAAGCGATATTTTTTCCGTTTGTAATCACGATTAGTAGAATGAGTAATTCTTTTAAGAAGTGACTACAGACTTGCCTTTTTTATTTTATATATATTTTTTTTAATTATGCAACATGTTCTTACAAAGTGATTACTGCTCGCAGCTTTTCCAATATTTTTATTTTTTAGTAAAATAAAATGTGTGATCAGAGGGGAAAATAACAACTTGAGCATTAACTTTAATAAAGGGCCAAAGTAACTATGATGGCTAGGCTAAGACTACATTTTTTTATTAATTAAAAATTTGAAATCGAAAGTGCAAATATTGCTTCACTCTGTTGATTTACTTTCTGATAATTTGGAAAGTAAATTTGATTAATAAGAAGAACAACAAAATAGTCTTTCTTGAGTAGGCTACATATATATACCTGTTATAGGCTAATGTAGAGTAGAGCTAATTGTTACTTCAGAAGGTTGTTACACTTCACCTGCTCACCCAGATTTTCATGAAAATCACAGGATATACTCTAAAAAAAATAATAATGAAGAATAGTGGAGAGACCGAAAATCAAACGCTCTGTTTACGGAAAAAAAGTTACAGCCATCATCACAAGTTGTATAAACCTGGATTTTTTAATTTTTTTTTTTTTTTTTAATATATTCAAAAAAAAAGATACTCTAAGAATAAAAATAATGAAGAATAGTGAAAACAGAAATGGCAGTCTCTTTAGAAAAAAAAGTTACAGCTTCTCAAAGTTTAATGTCCCAATAGGCTGTTCTTAATAAAGAAAAAAATATGGGCCTTCTTGCTCGTTTTTACGGTCCATCCTCTAGTTCCATGTTATCGTTAAGTATTGGTGTTAATTTCCATAGAGATTAGTTTGATCCCTTTTGGTGTCAATCAAATTTATAACCTGAACTAGTGCCCTGAAATGGGACGTAACCTGGATCAATCAATATTGAAAGGTCTATGGGATTTTTAAACAACTTTGGGAGGCAGTAACTTTTTTTCCTAAAGAGAGTGACGATATCGTTAGTTCACTATGTTCATCATGATAATTTTCATTATAATCAGAGTTTATTATTATATTATTGATGTATTTGACAGGTTTTAATTCTACAAACAGAAGTAAAAAAACTTTTTTTACAATTGAATAAAATGATATACTAAATTCCCCGAAAATGTAGAGTGCAGAGATGCTTAATTTGAGCCTAAAAATACATACTTTGCATTTTAAAAGTACTATTGATGAGGTGTATTTAGGCATTGTGATTTTATCTTTGTATATTCGATTTCTTGGTTTCTCTTATCAAAAACATATAATCACCCATCACGGCACTATCGCAAATGTCGCCTGGTATTTGCCTTTCCGATTGTCTGAATACACTGTGTAAGAATCTATTCCACCATGTAACTTCACTTACAATCACCTAAATTCTTTTGAAAGAAATCAATGCTAGTGTAAATACTCACCTTTAGGACATTGACGGATATATTGAGACAGTAAGAAAGCCAAATGGACCCTAATCGAGAACTCTATAGCCAAGTCAACTCACTATACCAAAACAATGCTCATTGCAAATCCAAAAGCACCCTAAGGCTTGTCAAATTACTGTAAACTACAAATCACCAATTTGGCTTAGTCAAAAACAATGATTATATATATAGTAGGAAGTAATAATAATTATTAGTTATTATATTTTATATATATATATATATATATATATATATATATATATATATATATATATATGAGTACATGTATTATATATAATTATACCTATATATATATAATATATAGTATAAAATTTTTAGTATATATATTAGGGATGTGCCTAATAGTATCGGTAATGGCAGTATAGGCGTTTATTTGGGGTATCCTAAGTATCGTGCGAGTTTGTTTAATATGGCAATACTTGGCCGATACTTCTTTATCTTTTTGGAGGTGAAGAATTTATGAGAACCTCAGATGTTAATAACAATAGAATGTAACACAGAAAAATATGTTTTCTCTCTTTTATTTTTTTTATTGAAGCGCATATATTTTTTAACGCTGAACACAGAAATGACCTTAATTTTTTTTCTACTCATGTCGATAAATTAATTGAGAGTTAGTTGCAATATTTAAGTTTGAGGCACATTTCTTTAAGTTTTGTTTAATGAGGTTACACTCTGTTAAGTACTTATTACAATTTTTTATTTGAAGGTTTAATTAACTGAAGCACTACATGAAAAGTGAGCTTTTTACTTGATAAGATGCATACAAATATCCCCAAAATATAAGTCACATGATTTAATATGGCCAAAAAACAATTCTGCTTACCTTGGCCTTTAAAAGTATTTGTTCATCATGTTTTTTTTCTCTTGTGAAATTGATTTGGCTTCTTTTATCAAAACCCAACATATAATCCCCCATCATGGCACTATCCCAATGTCCCTGGTATCGCCTTTCCATTGTCTGAAATCCTGTGTGAAATCTTTCACCTGTTCTTTTCCTTACATCCACCAAATTCTCTCGAAAAAAAAGTCCAAATGCGAGTTTAAATAACGCACACCTTAATGACATACAGCACCCCATTTTTTTTTAACAATCAATGAGCATTTTTATCAGACTATTTTGTAAATTTGATCTTTACATTTCCTCAAATCCGCTGAACTCACATATGGAATGCACACCAGAGCATATTTTTTAAGTATACCCGACTCTTTAAACTCCCTTTCAAGCAATTTTAAAGTATTTAAAGCATATTTAATGCCAGATCACATCCAGAAAAGAGAAGAGAAAAAACTGCTGCATATATATTATATATTATTATATATATATATATATATATATATATATATATATATATATATATTATATATATATATATATATATATAATATATAATATATATAATATTATATTAATAATATATATATAATATAGTAAATATACTATATTATATATTATATATATATAGATATATATATATATATATATATATATATATATAATATATATATATATATAATATTATAGATACCTTTTAAGTTTACCTTTTACATGTTTTTGAGAATACCTACGTTTCTTCTTTTATATGTCATGGACTTCTCATAAAACAATTTTACTTACTGAAAGTGTGGTGAAGGTATAGCGTATAGGGTAGTTTTCATTTTGAGAAAACTGGTTTCTGGAATGAGGGAATATCAAGGATGGACAAGAGATCGCCTTCCTCTATCTTTTCCCATATTTTGTAATATTCCACGACACACAGAAGTGGCAGTCAATCATAGTATTCGTTGCTCTGCGGCCTATTCGGGAAATAGCCCAAAGGCATTGCTTTTTCTCTTGTTCCTCTTAGCCATCCTTCTAGGTTTGTTTTTTACAACTTCCACATATAATGCTGTGCCAAGTGCTTAATCTTAATCACCATCGGCATACCAAGTAGAGGCTGTGCGCTATTCAAATACTTGTTTCCTTCACAATTTTGGTTGAAAATGTGCTTAGAACTAGCATAATATCCGCACACATAAAATGAATCTGCCAATGTTTTTTTACACTGTCCTGCTTGCAAAAATTTTACAAATGTTTTTATTTATTACTAATATTCTGAAATTATAAAGATTTTATGTTTGGTACGTCACCTTCAAATTATATCATTGACTAGAATATAGTTAACCCAATATTGTAAATATATAGTATATATATATATAATATATATATATATATTATATATATATAATATATATATATATATATATATATATATATATATATATATATATATTATTTATATATATAATATATATCATATTATTATTATAGTAATATATATATATATCCCAGTAGAGTTTTAGGACTTTTGATATCCTGTAAAGTTAATATATAGGTTATAATATATTATATTATTAATATATATTACTACTATATATATTATATATATATATATATATAAATTAGTTCTTAAGCATGCAATCCCCATAAAACATTAATGGCAACCGACTTTTACTCAGCGCGTTGCCGGTAACGACCCTACAAAATGAGATGCCAATAATTATTTTATGCCATCGTAACATAAAAACGGTTGATGCTAGAGAAAAACTAAAAACATATTTGGAATCTGCATAAAAAACTATAGGAAAACAATAAATAAAATCAGAAGAAATAAAAAATAATTTTTTTTTTTGTTACAGTGTAAAAACCTTAGTTTTGATATATAAAAGGTTCTAATAAGAAATTCCTTAGGTGAACCACTTCTAGAATGCATTTAAATGGCATAACCGAGAAGCTTGCTCGTGTGACAAAAAAAAAAAAGATTCACAGAAGTGGAAGCCGCCTTATCAGCAACCCTTGGCAACAGCACTGATAGTGTTGATGGTGGCTTTTCAGCAAATAAACCTACTAATGATGAAGAGGATTTGGATATGTTAGACTTTGATAAGTTCATGGCCGAAATTGCAAAGACATCATATTCACCCTTCAAAGAATCAACACACAAGGAAAACCTCATCGAGAAAAAACTGAAGAGAAGTCATCAGGAGCAAGATAATTCAACAATTTTCAAATCTGTGAAAAAGGAGATGAAGCTCTACGAAAACATGGAGATGCCTATGAATACAGAAGAGAATCCTTTCATGTGGTGGCATGATGGGCCCAAGTTTCCATTATTATCAGTGCTTGCAAGCAAATATTTATCAGTCCCTCCCTCATCAGTCGAGAGAGAGCGTATTTAAAGTGTAGGTAGGAATGTAAACATCCCAAAAAGGAACAAGTCTCTCGCCAGATACTAATGAAAGCTTAATGTTTTTGCTCACAAAATTTTACGAATTTTTGAATTTAGTAATTGAATTGATATCTAATCTTTATCTTAAAGGATATTATTATTGTCACGTTTTGATAATAGGTGTGGTTTTTTATTGTCTTTTCCAGCTGATTAATGTTGACGGTCTCTTCTTCATTATTTTTATTCTTTAAATATTGGTAGCTAGATTTCTTGTAAATATGTACATAATGTTGAAAAACATAAAAGCTAGTAGCTAAGCTTTGTTAATACTTACTGGAAAATGGAAATGGAATTTTTTTTTTGAATAGACACAAATGTAAAAAAGTTATTAATTTTATATTTTCATTTTATTAATTCCTTAAGATACTAATAATTAATTTATATAACAATAAATACGTATACTCTGGGCACAACCAAATATGAAATAAATGACTAAGTATTGGTTGTACAGGGCAATGCATATCTTGAGTTGCCTAGCATGTAACACAATGTTCTATCTTTATTACTTGTGTATTTATTATATTAATTAAAGTATCGGTATCAGCACCTAAAAAAATAGTATCGATATCAGTACATCCCTATATATGATACCCAAACCATCCACATACCTTAATAACTAAGTTATGGTCACACATGCAGTCTAACATTAATAACTACTGTAACTAAAAACCCGCCAATTTGGCTTCGTCTAAATATATTATATGATACCCAACCCATCCATATACCTATCCAACCATTTCTTAAATGTGGTAATTGAGTCACACTCAACTATCTCCTGTGGCAAACCATTCCAAAATTTAACAACCCTATTACTGAATGCATGCTTTCTTCTTAATTTCCTATTATGCCCCCTGGTCACTTGTCCATAGCTCTAACTATGAAAAATTTATTGGTCCCTGTATTATCAATAGATGCAGAATATTTTTGTAGACTTGTAATCATGTCCCCTCTGAGAATCGCCTTTCTACAGAAACATTCCTAACTCCTTCAGGCCTCTCCTCAATAGCTGCTTACCCCTCAATCCCAGAAATTATGCCTTGGTTGCCCTATGTTGCACTCTCTTCTAGCATATCTAAGTCCTTTCTTTTAAATAAGGGGCCCAAACTTGTGCTCAATACTCTATTACTGGCCTAACATAGCTATTATACAGTTTACTTATTACTTCCTTGCTTTTGTAAACAACATTGCAATTATTATGCCCAGCATCTTATTAGCTTTATTCCTAGCTTCCAAACACTCATTAACTACTTTCAAATACTGCTTATAATCACACCAAAAACTTCTCCCTGGACCCCAGACTCTTCCATCTTGCATTTAAAACCTATTTTTGAGTAACGTTAGTGAAGAACCTTACACTTTTACTTTAAATTGCATTTGCCAACTTATCTGCCCAGGCAAGAATGTTATAAGATCATTTTGAAATTCTTTAATACATCCTTCACTATTCCTAATCTATGGTGGCTCACTTGTTGGGTATCACTGCAAACTTAGAGAACTTAGCATTTAAGTGTATATAATATAATATATTAGGTATATATATATATACTAGTATATATATATATATATATATATATATATATATATAGCTATATTATTATATATATTAATATATATATATATATATATATATATATATTATATTAGTATAGTATGTATATATATATAATTAATATAATATATATATAATGGTATATATATCATATATTAGGGGTGTTCGGAACGAAATTTTCAAGTTCGCGGCGTCCGGATACCAGGAATTAGCCGGAATCACAAAAAAAGAAATTCCCGGCCGGACCCGGAATTTCTTCGTGAAAACTTCTCCTTTAACTATATAAAAGAATTGTAAAAAAAAAATATTTTTATAAACTTTCAATCATAAAATCTTATATTTAATACAACGCCACTTCATAGACATATGGAGAAATCTTCATTAAAGATAATATCTGGAGTCCAAGAAATTTTATAGAAAAGGAGAAATTTTATAGTAATTTTCTAGAGGCAAAGGGAACCACAAAAGAGTATAGATTCAGCTGTGAAATACCAGTTGAGCTTTTGAGGAGAGTTTCTCCATAAAAAAAAAGATTTAGCATATCAATGACCCCAAATCAAACAGAAATAATGAATTTTATCGCAATGAGTAATGAGAGCCATTCATAGTCACAGAAGAGAAGGATTCATAGAAGCTTATTGCCCCCTTCTCAAGCAAAAATATCTTTTTCCTAGTGAAAATATTTTGTTCAGAGAAAATGTTTACCAACTTCATACAAGAAATTGAGATCAGCAGGTATTCGAGAAGTTATCTAAAGGATGATCAGATATAATTTACTACAGATATATAGATAGCTAAATATTCAAACGACTCATTTATTTCTTTAACTGGCACTCTGGCTTACCAGCGAGTTTTTAAAAAATGGACTGTGTACATTGCAAGTATTTCCCACGTTCTCATTCTGGAATTAAAAGTCCCTATGAGTTTTTTGAAATTACGATAAATAATTGGGAAATTCCTCCTAACATGATCCATTTGATCCTTCGAGATGGGGCCATGTAACATGAAACTTGGAACTGATTCAGCAGGATACACAAGTTATTCTTGTTTATTCATAAACTTCAATTTATTAAAGTTGCCTTATTTTCTCAAGAACAGTGTGATTTATTAAAGAAATGTAGGAAATCTGTACACATTTCAATCATTCGCAGTATTTTTAAGCTGTAATTAACTTAAAAGAAATACAAAGAGACTTGGGATCCATCTTGCAAGCCCACTTATTCCAATTTTCAAAATGTTAATACAAGGTGGAATAACACATATTTGATTCTAGAAAGAATTGAATGTTTTGAAAAGACCTCTGCAAGTTATATTATAGAACAATCAATCATTATAAGCATGTGACTGCTAATAAATGGCAAATAACTGAAAAATATTCTAAGAGTTTTGCAACCATTTCTCATGGTTCCACAGAAACTATAAGGCAAAAATCAATTATATCATCAATTATTCTACATGTTTGAGCTCTCCAGCATATCTCAAACTCTGAGGATAACAGCAGAGAATAAAGAAGAGCTGAAGTGGGCATTAGAGTTTAGATTTATGAATAAAAAGGAAAAGAAAGGATCAATAGATATATATCAAAAAACTAAAAGGCATATACGCAAACAAGATAATTTGTTTTAAAATACTGTAGTAGATCCAAAATACTAAATGATTTATTTTCTAATGAAATAAGAGAATTGAGTAGAAAATGGATACTTGAAGAAATATGCAAATAATTGAAGGTAGAAAGTGATAATAGTAGTAGCAGTACAGAAGAAGC
>JABUQX010115700.1:17500-20000 GCA_015478945.1 Trachelipus rathkii | reverse complement strand
ATATATATATAATCATATATATAAACTGCTATAATACCTATATATATATAATATATTATATATATATATAATAATATATTATATTCATCATCTTCTTCTTCATCATCTTCTCTTTCCTTATATTTTCACCCAAGAATGGGAGTAAGGTGCGTGACGTGCATCGGAAAAGAAAAGCAGTAGAAGAACATGACAACAAGTCGAAAAGAAAGCCCAGCCTTACGCCCCTCAGTACATTGAATTAGTGGAACCCATCGCACAGTCAGAAAATCCACCTAAAGTTTCAGTCGTACAGCGAGGACCCTCACTATGGTAGATCGTCAATGTAAGGTTCATCCCTTGCCCAGTGGGCCACAACCATACCCCTCACAATCCCCCGCCATTCACTCCTCTTATACACCTTTCTCTTCTCGCCTCTACCAAACTCAGATTTCTCTAATTCAAACATTCGTTTACTGACTCAAATCCACTTTATCTTCTCCGTCTCCGCCGGTCGCGTTTCCAACACACTCGCCACTATACATTCGCACTTACAAACCGACTTATCATCACTCCTTTCCATATGACCCAAACCAATCTCAACATATTTACTTTCATTTATTCTCTTCATTTACCCCATAGGCCGGTCTTCACTACCACACCACGTCTCTAATACGTTCATTCCGCTCTTTATCAATTCTCTCCACACTAGCACACCCTAGATTAGCCCATCTTGAACACATTGTAACTTTAGATCTATACTTCTATTCCAGACCATTAGTCTCACTACTAAACAATAACACAGGTAACAACATTACCCTAATGTAAAACCCTAGCACACTCAAGACCTAGTCCTATTTACATTCACAACGATTAATCCAGCCACCTTCCTGCCATTGACAACTTTCCTACTACACTCTGCCTCCGTCCGTTCCCTTCTCACCCAAAATATACCCTAAATATTTAACGCACGACAACTTGTTCCAGCTGCTCACCATCTACATAACTTCACACTGAGAAGTGTCCTTTCTCACAACCATAACCTACTCTTATCTCGTTTACTTTCAACCCCCTCCTTTTACACACCCCTGCAAATCTCTCTACCAATCCTCTCAAACTCTCTTCAAGATTCGCCACACAGAACACAAATCATCCGCATATAATAGTAGGGCACCCTCCACTCATCTTTCATTCTCCACCACTCCTAACACCATTTTCCTGCCATCACTCGAATTCTTTCATACCCATCCATAACAAATTAATAAACGTAAGGCGACATAAACACAATCCCTGCTCTTACTCCCTGTTAATCCTAAACCAATCACCATTGACCATTTATTCTTACACACGCTTCACTATCGTCATACATACTTTTGACTCCATTCAGAAGCTACCACCACACCATATATCACTAACACCTGCCATAAACCTTCCCTTTAACTCTATCATACGCCAGTTGCAAATCCATAAACCTAAATACAACAAATTTATTCTCTTCTCCCTCATTTTCTCAATCATTTTGTTTCAATGTAAAGAATTTGATCCACACATCCTCTACCACTCCTAAACGCCACCTTGTTCTTCACCAATCATTCCTTCTGTCACTCGACGCACTCTTTCGCACCAAATACCAGCATATACCTTCCCTACAACACTCATTAAACTTATTCCCCTTATCTCCTTTACCCTTATATAAGGGTACTATTACCGCTCTCCTCCAATCCCTGGAACTATACCCTCTATAACGCTTTATTACACAACTTCAAATCCAATCAATCACCATCTCCGTTCTTCGTTCTTGATCATTTCACCATAATTTCATCTATACCTGCAGATTTACCATTCTTCAACTTTTTCCACTCTACCCATTACCTCCTCCTTACTATACCTGATGCCCAAAATACCTATCCTTCTGCCACCATCAAAACCCACACAACATTCATTATCCAACCTCTTCATACTGTTAATATTGTGGCAGATTTTCGAAGTGTTCTTTCCACACTCCTCTCACAACCCATTTCAGTCAGTTACAAAGCAGCACCATCCCTATTCATGTATTCTAAGCAGAATTCCCCTTATTCTCATTCTTAACTTTGCGCGCTTCCTTCCAGAAGAGATTCCTATTCCCTTGATGTCCCATTCATTCCTCTTCCAAACTTCATTTACCTCTTGTTTTCTCCTACTTTATACAACCGTTTTAGTATTTTTCTTTTTCCTCCTATATAATCAGCATCTTTCTTTTGAGGCTCATCATTTGCTTTTAGACATCGAACCCACGCTTCTTTTTACCTTTAACCGCTTTCATCACCTCTTCATTCCAACATTCACTGTTAACATTCTTTAACTTCCTACTTTAGCACATCCACATATTCCTTGCACTACTAAAATTTTCTTCCTTCATTTGCCTCCGATTTGTTCAGTCATCAACTTTTTCCACATTCAACCGTGTTACTAGCGAGCGCTCTTAATTACTTAACCTTATTGTCTTGCTCACTTAACTTCTCACTCTTAATTTTACCCACTT
>JABUQX010115700.1:0-12500 GCA_015478945.1 Trachelipus rathkii | reverse complement strand
ACCATCTAACTTTATCTCACAATTATATTTTACCTGGGTATTTATATTCTTATATACATTACATTTTTTCATAATTTGTGGTCATAGTTTCGAACATTTTTATCTATTAAACAGTTGAGATAAATAAATAATTGATAGTTAATATTAATGAATAGTATAATATAATAGTACTAAATATGATATATATAATATCTATTATAAATAATATTATTATAGTATATATATATATATAAGTATTGGAAGGTTCGTGTGTAATTTTGCATAAAATTGTAATCTTTTATTATTAACATTGTAAATCTATTATTCAAATCCTATGCATTCCCTTATCCCTCCTAAAATATATCGTGGTATGCCCTCGAATCATAAAGTTCCTCGTGGATCCTATAAAAAAATAAGATATCCAAGGGTATTGTATTATATGGTTGGAGGGTGAGTCATATTTGGTTTAAAATTTTCCCATTTAATATTAAATATATGAAATAAATAAATCTTAATTATATAAATCAAATGATCCATTTGTCTTATATTACTTAATATCGCTCACCGTTAATATCAATGTAGTGATTGGTATGATAAGTAATAATAGGTTTATGATAATACTAGATATATAATATTATATATTTGTAAATAATGGATAAATTCGTGATGAGAATATATGTACCAACGTTGGTCGCCAAGAGACTTTCTAGACTTGAAGGGATTGCTCTGGATTGAGGAATATCTACTTGGTCTTCTCTTTGTTCATAATGTTCTGCATCCCGATCGTAGTAAACCATGCTCAGTATCTGCTCGATGGAGTCTTGATACTAAACTTTTTGAACTGTATCTGTGAGCCCCCCATCCACCCCTTCTATTCACTTAACAAGTATACTCTCATCAATTGATTTAGGAACTTTAAACCTACCCATATTTACCTTATTCCCGTTACTTATTGCACACATATCTGTACCGGTTCGTACTTGTGCTTGGAGCTCCTCAAACACACACTTCTCACTTACTACTTCCCTCTCAATTCATCTTTCCTTCATCCTTTTTAAATGATTTCAGGATACAAATATCACCATGATTGTTATCCATGTAATGCCTGATGCACAAGTTGTAGAAAATGTTCATAGAGCTCGGGGTCGAGAGGCCAGGATTCTGATGGAGCCTCGTCTTTGGATCCTTAGGTAAAACTATCTATATACTATAAACTCTAAATTATAAGCTATACACTAGTGATAACTGTATTATATATATTTTATTATTATTAATCTTCCCCTAAATATTCTGGCTAAAACATATTTACCTCACTATTAATATAAATTCGTTATAGATTGGTAGTCATATTCTATAAATAACGACATTAAAATTCAAGATAGAATTCATCTTCCAATATTTTTATTTTATAATATATACTAATAATTTTTTATGATTATTACTAAGATTAGCTTTTAATCATATGTGATTTTTATTTATAGGTTATAGTAATTAGTATATATATCATATGGTTAACTATCAATACATGTTTTAACTTACTATCGTCATACAAGACTCATATTTTCAATATATACCTAAAATATAAATTATTAAATAAATCATATAAGTCAGTAGTGGTATAGAATATTCCTCCCATTGCTTCACACCTCTTAATAATATTCTTTCCAGCTATCGTATACTTCATTATGTAAGTCAAGATACCTTATTTATATTTATACTGTCCAATTAATTTCACTATTGATTCATCTTGGAGATTAATATTCATCATAAATACAAAATAATTTTTATTGAGCTGGAATCTATAAATACTTGATATTACTATATAGTAATATATTAATCCATCTTCTTCTTATATTATACTAATGTTAATTCTTTTTCCTGTCTTACTGAAAATCCTTATCTATACCACCTTTACTGATTATAAACTTGGAACTATGTATAGCAAAACAAGCCACAAGCGATATGAATAATTAAAGTGAATTAATTGGCAGTTGAGGTACTTTTTTTAGTCCGGGCAACTTGTAATATTTTATCATATGAAAGCATAAAATCCAGTCAATTGACTCAATTCTCCTACCTTCTCCCAAACTCTTGTTGGTCTCATGAGACCTCTGACCTTTAACTACCCTAGTTACATAAAAAAAAAATAACTAAAGATACTAAGTTTTATTTAATTTATGTAAAAACTAGATTGATCATCTTTATCACATAAAATATAAAGTTGGAGTTGTAAATGTTCATTGACCAAAAAAATAACTTATAAACTTTATAGTTAAGATATTGTAGGTGGTTATCTATATTTACTATTAATTTAATATAATTAATAATAATATAATCAAGTGAAAGAACTAGGGGAGTCCTATTATCAGTAATATATAAGTATTATATAATATATATAATGTATCGGACTAATAACCTATAAGTATAAATAAATAATATAATATTCTATAAGCTTCTTACTTCAATTTTTGATAGTCCAACACCTGCGAATCATGCTTAACATCAACACTGGAATTCATGTTAACCACATCACACTGAGAATCAGCTAAAGTCTATTTCTACCAACCTATTAAAAAAAACTCTCTGTTCTATCTGTAGAAAATACCGAGACAATCATTATGGTGCATCACCTCGGGGCCTTTTTTCTGCCCGCATTATGAAAAAAAAAAGTCAACTCTATCTAACTTTTCATGTCTTCTTTCTCTAGCTTCATATTGTCGTTTCCGTCGGAATAACAACAGCTCGCCATCACATTCTGCCCCGCCAAAGCTTAAAGCTCTTCGACTCATAACTTCTATTCTATACACTTACGAGATGACTTTGAGGCAAGTTTCTCCTCTCTCAACCATGCTTCAACTCATTTAAAGCTCATAAATGTGTAATTTCTTCCAACCAATGTGAGTTCTATTCTCTCTGAGGGGGGTAGTGTTAGCTGGGTTGTTAGCCGAGCACCGCACCGCACCGTCACCGCTACCGCACCGCACCGACGTCACCGCACCGCACCGCCCCCGCACCACACTGCACCGACCGCACCGCACCGCCCGAACACAATCTTACGCTATTTTCTGTTCAATCCTATGAAGTTACAGTCTAAAGAGCAAGGCTCAATCTTTACTTGATTTACAATCAGTAAGTGTGGATCGCACCCCTTACCCCCAATCTATCCTCTCAAATTCCTTGACATTCACTACTTTCAAAACGTCATGTATCGCATTATTTCGTCCCTTTATCAGGCTTTGATCAACTGATTTTCTACCCCAATTGGCTAATGCAGTAGGAGACAATATATATATACTATATGCAACAATTATATAACATAAGAATTATAATTAAAATTAATCTATTAAAACATTCCAATTAATATTTTTTATTAAAATAATAGGATCAGCGTTTTAATTTTTTTTTTTAATATTTAAAAGACTAAACACTAATTTACTCCACTGGTTTAAACATAAATTTTTTCTCTTATATTTTTCAAGGTTTTAATATTATTTTTTTCCCTGGTTGGAACCTCGGTGATACGATAGAGAGGTGTGCTGCATTACTGATTAGCGTATAAGCGTACATCTATATTTATTACTATATATATACCCATTGGAATACTGAAGAGCTCGTCCAGGATCTTCTGATACCATAATTATCATACTACTTCTTAAAATGGTGCTACTCTATGTTCGCGTGATATTTTAAAATACAGTATACAGAACTAGGAAAACAACTTGGTACAGTTACGTTATAGAATTATGTGGTCATACAATATATTATATATATTAGTAATATATTATTTCTATATTGTTTTTCACCTACTATAAATATATACTGTAATAGAGAGAAATGAATACTGATCGATTAGGAAGATATATTTTTTGTTATATTATATATATGTATATATGTATATATATATAGATAACTTATATATATTATTATAAGATATATAAATATAAATAGTAACTATATAATATTATTATAATAAATTATATATAATATTTATATTATATATATATAATAGCTATTTAATATATAGTATACTTATATATATATATATATTATATTATATATATATAATTTGTATATATAGGATAGAATATAAGATAAGAATTTAGAATTAGTATAGATATAGGGGTAACTGTAATCGATATAGATAGTAATAGGTTAAATGATATAAAGATTGATATATAGAAATAGATAAGTATATGATAGAAATAGATATAAGAATATTAAGAGAACTACATAGTATTGATAAGAATTAATAGTACTAGTATAATATAATTGATTAATATATCAATAGAGAAAAAATATTTCTAAATATTCTAATGGGAATAGTCATAATAAGTAATGTCAAAAGTTTCACCTTCACCTAAGAAAAATTGATGCTCTTTAACTTCTTGCTGGAAGAAATTCAATAAGCTAAAGAAAAACATAACTCTTAGTAATATTACAGGATAATAAAAGAATAGCAAGATAAGGAAAAAATTACGATTATAATCTGGCCAATAAGAGAGGAAATGTATTAATAAATTTTATTAATAAACTATTTTAATAATACACTATACAATTAATCCTATCACCCTCACATTCGACACTCCCCCAAACACTAAATCTCTTCTACCACCCAGCGGCTAAATCCTCCTTTACACCCACCCTACCGGCTCAACTCCCTTCCCTCCTTACATTCCAAAATTCAATTAATAATTATAAAATTAAATAAAATCAATATAATTTATTTTTATATCCATAATTCAAAAATAAGTAATTTTAATGCAAACAATAAATCAATAATTAATAATATTAATAATAATAAAATAAAAATAATAATAATATTAAATTGAATATTACCTCATCATATTATAATGACAAGCTGGAAATCATATGGACCTCCAAATGCTATAAAATAATCCTTAATATAATTAGCTTATTATAAATAATAAAATAATTGATATCCATAGATAATGATTATATTAAATATATAGTAAATAATAATATTTATTTTATTTAAAAATGGATATTTTTTTTTTCATTTTGTTTGCTATTTTAATTTTGATGATAAAAGTACGAAAGTATTGCATATGAATTTCTTATAGTACTTGAGATTTTAAGTAGTTGTTAAGTAAATATTTACTGATTATTATATTTTAATACTAATAATTAATCATTAAATAATTGAATAAAATAAGTAATAATTAATAAATAGAATTAATTTATTTAGAGAATTTGGAGTCTCGAAATTACGAATTAGAATTGAAAGATTCCAGAGGTTATTATTGAAGGAATAATTCAAATTAATTAATAATTCTGAAATAATAAAAAATCGTAATTAGGTAAAAAGTTGTCATGAATAGTTTCATCTTATTGGTCATTGTACTTGATGAATTAATAATAATAAATATATAATTAGCAATTAAATGTTAAGTATGTTAAGTATGTTAACTTAACTTAAAGTTTGATTAATTACAAACAAATAATAATATAAAAAAAAAATTCGGTTTAATGGGTGTGGTTAATATTTATGTTCAACTCGAAAGTTTTTTATCATTTTTATTTATATTTTTTATAAGAACTGTAATCTTTTAACTGTCCATTAATTTCCTGTCTTTTATTTATTACCGATTCTATCTTTTACTTGTTCACTCTATATATAAAATAAAGAAATGTTCAACCTTGAGTGAATGCTGGTCTATATTCCAATGTTTATTTTAAAAACTGTGCCGGGCGATAATGAAGGTTGCGTAAACACTAGTGCAGAACCAGAAGAAGTCCGATGGAGAAATACGACCAAAGCGAATTCTAGCGCCATGAAGGTCATTGTTGTTATTAAATAATAATAATTATAGTATATATATATGGATAAATTATCATATATATATATTATATAATACATATAGATAGTAAATTATGTATAGAGTAATCACCCTATAAAGTTATTAAGCACCTACTAGTATATTATATAAATTAGTAGTAAACTATAGATCATGCCCTAAGATAATAAGGTACCTAGCGTACTATTCCGAGTATCAATTCAAACTATGCATCTTGTCTCATTACGTATTTTCTAGGCTCTACTAATCTCTACAATACTTATACTATAGTTACTTCCATAGTCATTATGATTATAAGACCCTCTTATATATACATTATAAATAACCGTGAATGAATACTGATCAGTACAACCTCGACTCTCCCGCTACCTACATGTGTCTATATACTACTTATTAATATATTATATATTATATACTATGTGTAAGCTATAATATATTTTAATTGAATATTATATATAATGGATACTACCCTTATTATAAAATCATCAGTAATATGCACATTAGTACTGATGATTTCAGCTGTAATATTTTATATCCAATGGAGTATTATGTGACCCCTATGTTCGCCTTCATATAAATTTATGTAAATATATGTATTTCTATTTATATATATATAAAAGCGATCTAAAGTAAATATATATTATATATATCATATATATATATAATATATATATATATATAGTATATATATAAAATGATAACTATATATACTATAATAGATAAAAATAAATTATATTTATTATATATATATATACAATTCCTTCAATAGCTCGCATTTCCCTTACACTATATTTTCATTAGTAGATCAATCTCGCCACTTATTCTGCGTGTTCTCGACCTTCTCCATGAGTACTTCAAAACTGGTCCCCAGCTGCCCTGATAAAATTTCTGGCTGATCTCTAACTTTAGGTGCTTTTGATGTTCTACCCCGCCAAGTGATGTATCAACCTCCCATTTTTGTTGGTTTTGTTATCTAATTCTTAATCATAACCCTATTGTGTATTGCGATTTAGTTCAGCACTCTTTTGGGCCCTCCTCCACCCGACACCTTTGTTCACAACGTCAAATCAGGACCGAATGTTAAAATTAAATAAGAGATTAAATAAGAAATAATATACACTTCAAGTTCCATAATCGATGTATCTTTTTAAATTTGCACTACTTTATTTGCCTTTTTCGATATCAAAACTATTGAATATTCCGGAGAATAATTTTTTTTTTTAATTTCTTATTCATTTTAAACATTAATCTTTAAGTTCCTTTTCCACTTTCCTTTTTTTATCCTAATCATTTTGCGTTTTAATGAAAATAAATTATCTCTCTATTAAAACTCTCATCTGTCACTATGTAGTCTAATATAAAATAAATAAGTTACGTTACACTTTGTAATTCTGCACTATTTCAATCAGGTAATCTCCTCAAGCTCATGAAATTATTATTCCTTACCTATCTTCGTGTTACATGTATATATCTACCATAATATAATAATAAATTAGTTTATAAATTAAAATATTATATTATCGACCTCATATACTTAAATTGAGTGTATTTGAAACTTCACTGCTTGTATATGCAAAGTTTGCAGGTTAATCTTATTTTTTTTTTTTAGTAGAATATATCCTGATTTAATTATAATTAACTATTAAACTCCCTGCTTATGCCGCATTCCTAATTCATTCTTCTCTCTTTCCTTTCATTTATAACATCCCTCATTTTAAAGCTTACGTCTGATAACACCTAAGAGGTTTACATTAGGTTAGGCCTGTTTGATTATAAATAATATGTAATATAATGTACTATATTATAACTATATATGTATATATATATTATTAATATTAATATATATCTTATTAATACAAATACTATATATAATATCATTAATATCATCTATAAATTATATATATAAATATAATATTACTAATATATTATAAATATAATATATTATAAATTATTAATAATTATATAATTATATATATAAATTTAATATATAGTATATATAATTATATAATATTAGTTGAGCCACAAAAATATATCTATACATTCCTATATTCCTCTATTTAATTATATTAAGATAATTAATATATATTAATATTAGATATATTAAGATAGACAACATAAATTAACAGTTATAATTGTAATTTAGTATCATATACTATTAAAATATGATTATTATTATATATACTATATATATTAATTATTTTAATATATATATATATATATAATTATATATCTATATATCACCACCTTTACTATAATCATATATTAATATATTATATCTAATAATTATTAATTTATATATTATTAATATATATTATAAACATATAATATATTAATATATATAATATTAAAATTATATAATATACTATAATAATATAAAAAATAAAGCTCTTACTAAATATACCCTTACATATAATAGAACATCTAATATAGTATACTATACTTAATATATATTTATACATATTAATAATAATAATTATTATATTAACTATAAAGTTACCCATTAATTAACATTACTATCGTAATAATAGTAATCATATTATATTAAATAATTATTAATTATAATATAATAAATGCTAATATATATATTTAAATATGATTATTAATATTATATATATACCATATTCATTCGAGAATTAAATTAGAAGACTATATTTTTAATATCTAAATATATTTATTTACATACTAATATAAACATATCTAATCTGTTTATAAAGAATGATATTATATATTATATATTATAACATCACTATCAGAAAATATAATATAATCAATATAATATTAGTGAATATAATAATTATAATACTAGTTTATAATATATATAGTAATAATAGTTAATAATATTAGTTAAATATAAAATAATATTATATATATTTAATTAATATATATGTATATATATATATTATAATATATATTATATTAATACAATATTAATATATTATTAATTATATTATATTAATATAATATATAATATATATAATTATAATATTAAGAAATTAATTAATGATTAATATAATATATATATAAATATTTAATTATATATTAATATATATATTATATAAATTTTATTAATTAATTAATAAAATAATTGAATAAAAGTCCGAGGTTCCCAGAAAATTCATTTATTGGTGGAAACAAATAAATATAAATTACATTTCATACAAAAAATTGTCTCTAACTTTATTAATTTAAAATCAAACACCCAAAGAATCCATCGTTGTTTTATCTAACAATATCTTGATAAATTTTTCGGAGGAACTCCTCTTTACCAGATCTTTACTAGCGCTCTCAACTATCATCAATGGTGAAACTAGCAATCCAAGAATAGCATTGGTGTCCTGGGAGCTTTGGAAATTTCATACTACTATTAGCAAAAGTTAAAATCTAAATCTATTCCAAATCTTCACAATTTACAAGCAATGGAGAGTATCGAGAGAGAGAAAGTTAAGAGTATACGATTTGATAACCGAGCGCCAGAAACCCTGTGTAGGATAGAGGAATCACAGACCGGTATATATAAGAGCAGAGAACGAAGGTAACTTCGTATCACGAAGATCGAGTATGAGACCCAGTACCTATGACAGGTAAAATCAAGAAGGAGTTCACCATAATTAACGATAAAAGAGAACACCGCAAATAAAACAGTGCAATCCCCAAATCTAAAGCATATAATATCTATCACACCATAGCGATTGCAAGAAGTAAAATATGAAATAATTTTAGGATTATCAGAAAATAAAAAATTACTATATATTAAGCGCTTATATATTATAATCAATATAATTACTAATAAATTATATATCACCTTATAATATATATCTTAAAAACTACATTATATATTAATATTATATATCAAAAACTACATTATATTATATTATTACAAATATAATTATCAATAACCTAATAATACTAATAACTAATAATAACACTATAAAATTTATTTATTGTATCATGATATATGGTAATATATATATTATACTTAGAATATATATTTAGTACCTAAATAGATTGATTATTAATATCTTAAATCTGATAATTTACTATTTATACAATATATATATCAGATAATATTCTTATATAATATATAGTATATATATCATAAATAGCATGTGATAGATGAGAGCCGACGAGACAGAGTAGGTAAGAGAAGAACCATTATTGAAATAGTTATTCGGACGAGAGAATTTAGCTAGAGATCTTAAACCCTGTAGTAGAGCGAGTTGAGGAGGAAATATAAAATTAAAGAGATACAAAGATTGACTTCGATCCCGAAAAAACCTGACCTACTGAAAAGAGAAACCCATGGAAGATAGTTGATCTAAATATACGTTTTGCAAGATGAGTAGTATCGAGGATGATAGTTTAGAATATGTGATCAAATCTGAAGATGTAGATATTGATAAACATATATATATATATATATGATCATATATTGACGGTAAGAGAGAGAAGAGAGAGATAAGAGAAAGGATGAGGATATAATGATAAGTACGTAGGGAATTACAGTTGGTAAATGGGGATAAGAGAAAACGTTGTATGGGTGATAATAAGTGATAACCTGGATGTGACTTTTCGAGAGGAGGAAAGAAAAACAGCTGTTAGGAATGCTTATCTTGCCATATACAGAAGGAAAGCAAGGATAAATGGAGTGACGTGCTGAATATGAGTGGAGCGCGGTTTATATTATTAGGAACAAATAATATCATCAGCAGAAGAGCAATGACTTCGGACATTCAAGTAATGCTATGATATACGATAGGGTATAATTGAATTTTGTAAGATTTTTGAGAAAAGTATTAACCTAACTGATTATACTACTATTGATTCTAGACAATTAAGTAAATATAGTAGATATTGTGATAATATTATATATAAGCTGATAATAAAGTGTTTTTTGGAAAAAAGAATGAAAATTCACAGCTCCAGTATAGTAATATATATATAAATCTAAATAGAAATACTTAGTGTTTGGAAGGAATAGAGCTAATAAGAGGATATGTATAATAAATTAATAATAATAATAAATATGCACTAAGAGATAATGTAACTAATATTAATATCACACCTAAGATTATCGAAGGACAAGTTTTAATAATATGTAACATAGGAATAACGTCCGGTAAGATGAGTTGGTAGACCTATTAAAACTTAGAGTAGAGTAATAGATCGATGAATCGCCAAGCAGATAATAATTAGCATTAGAAAGAAAAAATAGATCCTGCAGTAATAGGTTTGTGGAGTGAAACAAGAAGAACGGCTCATGCGTGAAATTGATACTGTGAGGACGGTCGGGTGTGAAACTCAAATAAAACAAAAGTCAAATAAATTCCCGTATGTATGTATAGGTATATATATGAAGAACATATAGATAGAGAAACGGTAAGGGTGAAGTATAGAATAGAATATAATTAGTTAAATCGCATAGAACCAAATATTTGACAAGATGTAATAAAAGAGTAAGAAGTGTTATAGTAGACTTATTAATACTTGGAGAAGATAATAAGAAAGAGAATGTAGAATGATACGAGGCTGGCTAACGGTAGAATAAATACTATTATTAAATATGAGACCATGAGCAAAAAGCCATGTGAGGAGAAATAATAAAGAACCCAGGAAATGGTCTATCATACTAGTTTCTGGAATAATCACGGGTATATTACCATTAGGTATAAGTAAATCCGATTCTATTTCATCATCGAGTGGAAGAGAGATAGGAACGCTCACGCGTTCAACAGCGACCCGTGGTAAATAGGGAGTTATTTTCGTGTATTTACATTAGATGTTTGAGAGCAGTTTTTATGAAGATAAATCCAGTAAGAACGAGGTAGTGTGTGATATGTGTAAATAAATGATATGTTCCATTAATTAGAGTTACAGACAAGATATTATGCACACGGAAATAATTTACTCCTAGAGAACTATATCGAGTAAGACTTTGGGATTAGAGGGAAAGCGAAATGGTTAACAATTTAAAGATTACTAACCCAAAACCAAAAAATAGTTAACCGATGTTGCCTAACCAGGGGAAACGTATTAGTATTGGACATGATCTAAGTAAATAATAAATGAACGTATTTCAAAACAGTGAAGAGGTGAAAAATAGCTTATAACCTAAATGTACTAGTAGACAAAGGCTCTTATAGAACTCATAAATATTGAATATTGGCATTATTTTGATATTACCATAATATTTAAACCTAAAGTTCACAATGGAATATAATGTATATGAATATTCTCAGTATATTTTCCCATATCATAATAATAATAATGATAGAAAAGAATATGCTAGAATACATAGGTTGAGTTCATTAATTATTTTTAATGGGGGTGAGTTAAATATGTGAGCTGAAGTTTCAAACAGTGTCTCTGGAGTGCAGATGACAAGGTCTGCGAACACATGCCAGCACGGACCTTTCTAAACCAGAGAAAATCCACCATAGAACCATAGACTAATATCGGCGTAATCCTCTCTATCAACGCAACCAATCCATACGCGGCTTAGAAGTGAGCGGCACGGTATTCCTCACTATTTCTATATAGAACTATAAATAGGAAAAAAAATCGTCCTATATTTCCATAATAATAGATATAATAGAAAAATATTAATATAATACGTATAGTATACTTATAGTATAAAAAGCTACTTATAGTAGAGAGTCTATATTATACGCTTAAAGATATCTATCTCTTATGTATAACCTTATGCTA
>JABUQX010115699.1:35000-43397 GCA_015478945.1 Trachelipus rathkii | reverse complement strand
ATATTATATATATATTATATATATAATATATATATATATATATATATATATATATATATATTATATAATATATATAATATATATATATATATATATATATTATACGTAGTAGACGGGCCAGTTGCTGCCTACGCTATTTCTCAAAAAAGTATAAGGGAGCTATCGTGGTTCTTGAAACTGTGAGAGTAGTGTGCGTGGAGTGAGTGGAGATAAGGAACGAATCACACCGTGTAAATTTCAATCTGATAGGACGTGTATATAGAGGGTGGTCACCCCGAGGGGGACGGCGATATTGCGCTTACGCCTTTTGCTTGATCTTGGCCGTGGGGTAAGTTAGGCCTAACGAGTGCGTTTTTGGGCGACCCGACCATTTGGAGGATCAAAACAGACCGAGGTCTGTTGACCGCTCCGAGACAACAGACTGAGCCGCGCGTGCGCATCACAAACACATTATTGATTATTATTACGTCGAAGAAGTGTTTCAAAGGAAACACGTCTAGTGTTTTAAACCCTTCTGCGTGTCCTTCAGCGTCGGTTCAGCCTCTGCACCGCCTCGCACCGCACCGCACCGCACCGCACCGCACCGCACCGCACCGCACCGCACCGCGGCCGGTAGCGCCTCCGCTTTCGACTCATTCCTCTGAGTTTTTTTATTATTATAATTTATATTATTATTATTATTATTATTCATTTATTATTATTATTAATTATTATCTATTTTTGTTATTATTTCCACGCGGTTTCTTCTTCGCATCAGGTCAGTTTCTGAGTTCGATATACATCTACATGGGTTAGAGTTATCGTATCGTGATAAAATTTGGAGGGGTGTTAGAGGGGGAGGTGCCTTAGTCATATACAAAGTTACAGCCCCCTGGGTCCCCCCGAAGGGAGCCCCACCCCCACTTAAAAATCGAAGTGTTCATAATTGGCTGAAATTATGGTGAGAGGAATCCAGAGTTGGAGTTTCTAAAAGACCTTAGGTATGTGAAGTCTGAGGAGTTGGCTCCGGCACTGGTGCTGGAAGCCACTTGCGGATGCGAGTTAATCAAACATTCGTATAACACAATAATGTGTCTTATAAGGGTTATTTGAGGTCGTAGATCTCGAATATGACGGTTATAAGTCCGTATAGGGTGTCTAGGACCCCCCATTATGGGGTCCCGACTGAAAAAAAGAGCACAGAGTGCAAAAAATCAAAGGAGGAATGAAGAAGGATGAAGGAAGAATAAGGAAGAAAAGAATGAAGAAGGAAGGATGAAGGATGAGGAAGGAGGAGTAGGAGTTGACAGCTGCACCGGTGCTGGCTCCGGTGCGGTGCCGAGTTATTAAATATTTTTGTAATGATGCAATATTGGTATCCTTATATATGTTATCGGGTCTGGAGATTTCGAAAATAATGTCAGAACATCAAGAAATAAAATAAATAAAAAATAAATAAATAAATAAATAAATAAATAAAACTTCTTATTCTTTTTATGTTTATAACTTACAAATTTACGTTTTTACATACCCTAAAGCAGTAAATCACTAAATCAAACCACCATCCAGCCTGCATCCAACCTCCCTCAGGACCATCCTTGATCTATTGATCTATTGATAAGGTCATATTTTTACTAAAATTGTAACGCTTTACATACCTAAAGCAGTAAATTCACTAAATCAAACCACCTCCATCTACCTTCCTGTCCCTCCTGACCATCGATATCTCATTGATCTATTGATTAAGGTCATATTTTTACTAAAATTGTAACGTTTTAATACCCTAAAGCAGTAAATCACTAAATCAAACACCACCCATCTACCTTCCTATCACCTTCCTGACCATCCTTGATCTATTGATCTATGTGGATCTATGATTCAAGTCACATTTTGAGTATCATTTTGGATAAAACATAACATAAAATCAAGGTTCTTTATACAAAGATCAATCAATATAGGCTCTAACGTAACAAAGATTTTCACATTAATAAGTTACTTAGCATCCATCTAAACTATGAATATAATACACAAGGACAAACCTGACACATCTTAAACAGGAATAAACTGTAAAAGTCAGTAACAAAGTTCTACACTTAACAACAGTAAAAGTAACTAACAGAGGCACTACAAAAAAAACGCTTAAAACTTATTTCTTACTTTTTTCAGCCATAACTCAACATATTAACATTAACTTACACTCAACACAGTAACATTTCAGCAAAAATTTATCAACAACATTGCGTAATTAATTCATACAGGAACCACGAAAGTATGGCTAACATAATAAAGTTTCCACATTAATAAAGCTAACATACCATCAACTGAACTAAGAAAATAATGCCCAAAGACAAACATAACACATCTTAAGCAGGAATAAACAGTCAACATTAACAAAGTTCCACACTTAACACCAGTAAAGCAACTAACATGGTATGCAAAACGTAACCTAATCTTACTTTTTCAAGCATAACTCTAACATATTAACGTTAATCTTACACTAACACAGTAACACTTAACTAAAATTTCTCACAACATTGGTTAAATATCATACATACAGTGCAGCGAAAGTATGCTAACGTAACAAAGTTTCGCATCATCAATAAAGCTAACATAGCGTAACATGAACTAAGAAAATAATGCACAAAGACAAACCTATCACAACTTACACACAAATAAACTGTTAAATGAAATCGCCAGGGTACAAAGAACAATCTTTGAAAATATCAGCAATCTTTCGGATAACAAACACTTATCCTCTACCCATGCAGCAACGATGTCGATAATCTTGATGAATCCATCAGCACAAACGAATAAAGGTCTATTACTTGACCCTTTGGCAGAAATACAAGCAACGTAACGACTGCCATTGGTTTACGCCTTAAATTATAAATGACACATCATTGGGAAAACGAAGCTCCTCGTGAAGCAATATCAACAACGCGTGTAGGAGGATGCCGAGGAGAATGTCATCGTACCAGTACAGCGAAAAAATATCCTACTGACGGAAATCGTATGCGTAAACAACCCTTATAGGTAATGAGATTCTTTCTTTCAGCCAATCAGAAGAAAGTAAACAAGAATACAACGCCCAAACGAACCATATCAGTTCAAAAGGGGTATTATTCTCGCAGACAACAACAAACAACAACAACAACACAAAACACAACAAGAACAACAACAACAACAAAAACAACACAACAACCACAACAACACAAAGCAACAATAACATAGTAAGAAAAGTTCGTTAACATCAGTATTACCAACCAAACGAATATAGGCTAACGTAACATGGTATTCACATTAATAAGCTAACATAGGCATTACTAGAACTAAGAATATATTGTTACAATAACAAAATCTAACACACTTTACGTAGCAATAAACAACTAACATTAACCAAGCTTCCAACTTAACAGAGGTAAAGTACTAGCACAGCATTAACAAAACGCAACCTTATTCACTCTTTTCAAGCATTCTCTAACATATCAATGTTAATTTTACATTAACAAAGATTTACGTAGCAACTGAGACGTATCTACAAAAAATTTACACAATTAGTAAAACCTGGATATTTTTAGGCTTGTCTCTTTTTGGACTCCACCCCCTTCAGAAAATTTTCACATGAACATGAAAGAATGATTTAAGCTTTATCCATTGCATAAAGTTGATGCAATACTTATTATATTTATTATACAAACTGGTAGGTTGGGCAACGGTGCATCATACAGAGGTGATTTGACAGCACTGTATAGATTAGAGAGCTGAGTTATATATAAATCAGTGAGCTACTCGATGGGGTATTCTTAATCAAGACCTCTTACGATCAACCACTTTAGACACATTTCGTTAGAGCCTGTTGTATCATTATCGAGTTTTTTTTTCAATCAATACTTATTCACTAAGTAAGATTTGTTTTATTATTTAATATATATTCTCCTTTAAAAATAACATTGTAACACATATGGTCAATAATTAATGACACGTAAGTAATTAAATACATTATCATGAAAGAATAGAGGGCAAAATGATATATGCACATGTCTAAAAAAGTGATTCTTTCTAGAATGTGTGAAATACAACCATCATTGAATGACTATTTATTCCAAGGCTAGTCTTCGAGAATGAAACCCCAATAAGAAGAGAAAAGACACTATAACAGACATAAACGCATATCGTTGTAGAGAAAACTTAAAAAGTCCATGGAAGAAGTTTTCATAAATTAAGGTTATTGATGAAAACTTCTTCCATGGACTGAGAGACCTTGAACTAGCAGGACTTCACTAACAACCATTTCGAATGATGATGATCTTGAAGCATCATTCGAAATGGTTGTTAATGAAGTCATTGATGCTATATTACAAGACTTAGACTATGATAGGATTCGTATGAGGGTTGGAATCAATTTCACTTTTGGTGATCATGTTAGTGTAAATTAACAGAAAACAACAGCTTTGAAAGCACAGTCTACAGCACCTTTCTCTAGATGAACTTTACTAATGTAACGATGCATTCGAGCCCAAAATCTTAGTTTCAAACATCGTTACATTAGTAAAGTTCACCTAGAGAAAGATGCTGTAGGCTGTGCCTTCAAAGCTGTTGTTCTGTTAGGAAAATAACTCATGCATTCATAAACGCAACTAGAATATAATATACAAAGGCAACTTACATACCTCACGTATGAATAATCAGCTACATCCTGAAAATTCCCTACTTATCAAAGTTAAAGTAGCTAATAGGTCATACAATACTCGATATGCTCCCACTTTTCTCGCATATCAGCAACAGATAAAAGCCGTATTATCTAACAAAATCCCTTAACCAAGTGACCAATCTATCAAAGATCCCAATCATTTGAACTATGAATTAACACTATCTTCAACCAAAGTTGTCATTTCGTTTGAGGTATAACATCAATTGAAGAAGAATAAACATAGACATTACCAAAATTCTAGAGCAAACCTAACAACATTACCCAACAAAAAAACTTAACATAGCTCACGTGTCTAACACATCATCGTAGGTTAACACAGTAATATCTTACAAAACTTTTCATTTCTCTAAAATCAGTGTTAATTTTACATTGTTATAGTAATATTTACCAAAAAGTACCTAACTTACGAATAAACGTTTAAATTAATCAAGAGTATCTAAAGCAACACATAACCACCGAGAGAAAAACCAGGGTGGGATTGCACACCTTGAAAGGGTATGAGTTTTGAGAGGGGGGATCACGAAAGGGTGTAAGCAGCATTACCCCCCCGAAGGAGGGGTAAGGCCTCAGCCTTCGGGCTGAGAGGCCCAAAGCCTGCTTACACCCTTTCGGGTGATCCCCCTCTCAAAGATTCATACCCTTTCAAGGGTCGCATCCACCCTGGGTTTTCTCTCGGATGGTAATGTTGCTTTAGATACTCTTGATTAATTAAAACTGTTTATTTCGTAAGTTAGGTTACGTTATGTTTAAATATTTCATAACAACTGTGAAAATAAACACTGACTTGTTAGAAAGAAATGATGAGGTTTTTTTTTTGTTTTTAAAAAAAAAAGATATTTAATAAAGTTTACCTGACGATGATTTGTTAGAAACGTGAGCCTAGTTTAAGTTTTTTTTTTGGGTAATGTTAGGTTGCTCTAGAATTTCTGCTAGGTTAATGTCTATTGTTTATTCATTCTTCAATTAATGTTATACTCAAAACGAGTGACACTTTGATGAAGATAGTGTCAAATCATAGTTCAAGATGTTGGTCCTTTAATAGATTGGTCACTTTGTTAAAGGATTTTGTTAAATGATACGACTTATCTGTTGACTACATGCCGAAAAAAGTTGCGGAGCATATCGAGTATTTATGAAACTATAGCTACTTTACCTTGATATCAGTAGGGGAATTTTCAGGGATGTTAGTCGATTATTCATACGTGAGGTATGTTGGTTTTGACGTTGTATATTATATTCTTAGTTGCGTTTATGATATCATGAGTATATTTTCCTAAACAGAACAACAACTTTGAAAGCACAGCCTACAGCATCTTTCTCTAGGTTCGAACTTTTTACTAATGTAACGATAGTTTGAAACTAAGATTTTGGGCTCGAATGCATCGTTACAAAAAAATCTTAGTTTCAAACATCGTTACATTGTCTAATATATCCCTGTAACTGATTGTTTAATAGTATTTCCGTCGGGTGACTGATCATCGCCAAAAGTGAAATTGATTTCAACCCTCATACGAATCCTATCATAGTCTAATACATCCGTATGAGGATTAATGACTTCATTAACAACCATTTCGAATGATGCTTCAAGCATCATCATCATTCGAAATGCCGTTGTTAGTGAAGTTCATTGCTAGTTCAAGGGCTCTCAGTCCATGAAGAAGTTTTCCTCAATAACCTTTACTTCATATGTATGCCTCTCAAATGACTTTTAAGTTTCTCTACAGAGATATGCTTATGTCTGTTATATGTCTTCTCTTCTATATCTGGGGGTTTCATCTCGAAGACTAGCTGGAAATAAATAGATCCATTTCAAATGATGGTTGTAATATTCACACATTTCTGAAAAGAATCACTTTTTTTAGACATATGCATATATCATTTTCTCTCTATTCTTAATTGATAATGTATTTAATTACTTTACGTGTCATTAATTATTGACCAGATGTGTTACAATGTTATTTTTAAAGGAGAATATATATTAAATAATAAAAAAAAATCTATAACTTAGCTGAATAAGTATTGATTTGAAAAAATACCTCGGATAATGATACAACAGGATCTAACGAAATTGTGTCTTTAAAAGTGTTGATCGTAAGAAAGCTCTTGATTAAGAATACCTCGATATTCTCACTGATTTATATTATAACTCAGCTCTCTAATCTATTACAGTGCTGTCAAATCACCTCTGTATGATTGCACCCGTTGCCCAAACCTACCAGGTTTGTATAATAAATTATTATAAAAGTCTAATATGTAAAATGCATAAAGCTTAAAATTTCATTTTCATGTTTCATGTTTAAATTTTCTGAAAGAGGCGGAGTCTAAAAAGAGACAAGCCTAAAAAATATTTCAGGTTTTACTATTGCGTAATGATGTTTTGTTAATACTCTACATGCTACGTTAAATCTTTGTTAAATGTAAAATTAACATTGATATGTTAGAGATATGCTTGAAAAGAGTGAATAGGTTGCGTTTGGATGCTGTGCTAGCGTACTTTACCTCTTGTTTAAGTATGGAGCTTTGCTGTAATGTTAGTTGTTTATTCTAGCGTTAAAGGTGTGTTAGATTTTGTTATTGTACAATATATTCTAGTTCTGTTAATGCTATGTTAGCTTTATTAATGTGAAACATTTTTACGTTAGCCTATATTCGTGGCTTGCGTATATAAAGAACTTATTCTTGTACTATGTTATTGTTGCTGTTGTTGTTGTTATTGTTGTTGTTGTTGTTGTCTACCGAGAATATATACCCTTTTGAACTGATGTGGTTCGTTTGTGCGTTGTATTCTTGTTTACTTTTTTATGTTGTGTTGTTTTGTTGTTGTTGTGTTGTTTGTTGTTGTTGTTGTTGTTGTTGTCTAGCGAGAATATATACCCTTTTGACCTGATATGGTTCGTTTGTGCTTTGTATTCTTGTTTACTTTCTTCTGATTGGCTGAAAGAAAGAATCTATTACTATAAAGGGTTGTTTGACGCATACGATTTCCGCTCAGTAGGAGCATTTTTTCGCTATGTACTCGTACGATGACATCTCCTCGCAATCTCTACACCTGTTGGTGATATTCTTCACGAGGCAGCTTCGTATCCCAATGAATGTGTCATTTTATATTTAAGCGTAAATCAAATGGCAGTCGTTACGTTGCTTTTTCTGCCAAAAGGTCAAATAATAGACCTTTTATTCCAGTTGTGCTGATGGATTCATCAAGATTATCGAACATCGTTGCTGCATGGTAAGAGGATAAGTGTTGTTATCCGAAAGGATTGCTGATATTTGTCAAAAATTGTTCATTTGTACCCTGGCGATTCATTTAAACAGTTATTTTTGTTAGTTGTGATAGCGTTTGTCTTTGTGCATTATTTTCTTAGTCCATGTTTCGCTATGTAGCTTTATTGATGTGGAAACTTTGTTACGTTATCATACTTTCGCTGGCTCTGTATGATAATTAACCAATGTGATAAATTTTAGTTAAATGTTACCGTGTTAGTGTAAGATTAACGTTTAATCTATGTTAGAGTTATGATTGAAAAAGTAAGATTAGGTTACGTTTGGCATACCATGTTGTTGCTTACTGTGTGTTAAGTGTGGAACTTGTTAATGTTTTGGACTGTCTTATCCGCTAAGATGGAGTTAGTTTGTCTTTGGCATATATTTTCTAGTTCAGTTGATGGTATGTTAGCTTATTAATGTGGAAACTTTTTTATGTTAGA
>JABUQX010115699.1:0-27500 GCA_015478945.1 Trachelipus rathkii | reverse complement strand
TGTCAGAATCGCATTCCAATAATAAAGAGAATATTACAGCAATCACAAAACTTAGAACATTTTTGGCAGCTTAGTATTATATTGTATACATTCTAAAATGTCAGAGTTCTATTCCAATAAAATAGAGAATATGACAGCAGTCACAAAGCTTACAAAATATTCAGTTACTAAGTGATATGATTTCACCACTTGAAACTACTTAAAATGGTCCTGTAATAGATTAGCATTATATGTTATTTTGTTATTTTTTATATATATATTTGAATTCTTAATACATGGGTGACCACAAAACCTTATCAGACTGTTATTTTGTTGAACCTGATAACAAATAAAAATATGAAAGATATCAAAACATAAAATGAGTAAAGATTTAATGAAGCTGCAACCCCCATTTAACAACCCCCTGCAATGCAAACCCCTGCATTTATTGAGCTATTATTAAATAGATCATAGAAAATATCAGGTAAGTGAAGCAAAGAAGATACCCATAACTGCAGGGATAATTAATGCACAATGGTGTTGGTTGCTTTTGAGATACATAATACATCAGTATTTCCATAAACAACTTTTCAAAAATCAAAGTACAAGCTATCTCCGCTAATGTACTGGCACTACATAAGGTATATACCTGAACTGCAACTAGTAAAGAAAAGAGAATTTGCTATGTTAATATGTCTATACCATATTAATTTAATATTAATTATATTTTGGTTAAATTTTGCCAGCTTCTCCCATAATTTTTTGATTAGTTTTTCCAAAGATTCTTCCCCCAAAAAAACTATGGTAGGAAAAACTACGCTTTCAACCTTTCTTATTGGGATAGTAATTATTTAATAATTTCAACTAAAACCTGTGTTAACTGACAAGGTAAATACTTTGGTAACCCTATAAGATGTAAAGTAGGACCAAGTAAGAAGTGAAAAGTATCCATATATTGGAACAAAAAAAATCAATGTGAATAATTAACTCCTATTCAGTTATAAAAGAGTGGAATTATCTGCTTTACTACCTTACCAAGGCTAAAGATACCATAGTTGATGGCATCAAAACATTGATGGAAAGGAAGGAAGGTATCGCAATGAAAATTGAAGTAATTATGGCACTGTTTTTATTGATCTTAGATTTTTATTAAAAGATTTTTATTAAGCTGAAACCAAAAAAAATGGAATATATATTATAGCAATCAGAAAAAAAATATCCAAGAATTTTCACATAAATATTTTATTATAGACTGAAGAAATGAACTACCAAGTTCAGCTCCACTGAGCCTGACTTTAAGATTTTCTATATCAACGGCCTATGTCGTTATTCGTTGATAAGATCGTATATTACTATTCGCTAGAGTTGGTTCGACTGAAGTCGTCTATATCTGCAGTATAGATCGCATTGCATAGGTCTTCTTCTCACAGATATAGTGCGCTCTATACACTGAGACACGGACGTCGTAGTTCTATGATCTAACTGGGTTGACATCGATGATAAACTAGACCTATTACACTATAAATTGATGCGGAAACACGATATTTATATACTCATTATTTTGGAATCTTTTTCTTTAATTGAAAATATATTTTTTTTAAAAAATGTATTTTAAATACTCATAACAGGAAATAAGTAATAGCCGAGTAAGATAACATAAACCAGTATATTAAATAAATGTCATTCATTATCCATAGACTCAGTATTAAGTTTGAGTATTAGCATATGGGAGATCACATCAAACTTCTTATCTCTTACGAGTGTCCGGCGGAGGTATTTTGGTAAAATGCACCGACCGGTGAAGAATAATATAAAACTGAATCTCATAACTATTAGCTTTTATAATTGGGTATAAGATTTTATTAATAATAATATTTATTTAAACTAAAATATAGTGTAGATGATGTAATAAGATGATGATATGTGAATGGTTAGCTGGGATGTGCTTGATAGTGTTGTTGCAGTCTTTATCTTCGAATTTAGTAACATGATTATAATCTATATAACTTTTTCCAACCTCAACATTAAAACCACTACGTTCTAGTTTTTGATTTACGATGGTGTTATATATACATAGAGAAATATTGGCATTCATTAAAAAATTATCATTCCTCTCTAAATAAGATAATATTTGCTAAAAATTCATATATCGTTTCGTAGTATTCTCTTTATAAAATACGCATTCTTAAGTGCAACACTGTACCACACACACACATGATATTATATAACCACCATTAAATCGCTTACGTGGTTTATGTGAAAGCTTTAAGTTGTAAGTATTTTATAAATTATAAATACTTTGTAATTAAAGAGTCATTAAAAATAACGATAATATAAATGGATATAAAATAATATTATATATATCTTAATACACCTTAAAGCTTTACCAGTTTGACCTGGCTCCACACTAATAAGAGTACCTCACACTTACTTATTAGGATATTTTGATATATGTCTTTAATATACTGAGTGATGAATAAAGTAATTACTTAGTAGCATAATAAGTTATACTATACTCTATTATATTGATATTATAACAGCACATTCATGACAATAACATATCACTCACTTATCCTTTTTCATTTATCAAAACACTAATTACACTTATATTTAAGTAATATATATACTACACTCTATCACTACACAGGATGAAAATATTAGAAATATGTTGTAATTTACAAAATTTTAAATATACGAGCTTAAAATATATCCTCTTCAGTGCAAGGATAAAAATAAATGTAACAGAACTCTATGACTATTGATATAAGAAGAATCATCATTCACTAATAATCATCATACGCCATATCCAGGAATTACTCAGTAGAAGCTCTAACACAAGTCCGACCCCTTTCGTATACACGAAAAGTATCTATATAATATATTTTACTGCTTAGAAAATCATTTGAAGGGATCTGAACGCAGATTTCCGAGAATATAAATTATTGGCAGAATTAGAAGAGCTGGTTACTATTTTAGGTACATTAATCTTTTGAGATGTTTAAAATGCTTAGAGATGTTTAAAATAAAAAATAAATGCTAAGCAAGAACGAGTCTATATATTATCATATTATATATAATAATCTAATTTTACAATACGGATATATATGTTATCTATTGAGATGTTTTCAAATGAAGTATGTATCATCTTTTGATCCTAAGTGGATAATCACCTATTATTATATTTAATGGTTAACGGTTATATAATAAACCATAAGGATAATCGATATTTTTATTATAATTTAGACTTATTGATCTTCCTATAACGAACGTATAATGGATTATATATATTCTCTTATGTATTTAAAGTGGAGGAGGATCATAGTTAAGATATTCTATATGAACTATCACAATCACCTAGATATTCGATGTATACGTGAGATTCTGCGAGCTTGAGCATTATCACAAGATAGTATGCGTATATTTATCACCTCTCGGTAATTGATATGTAACGTATCTCTGAAAATAAAGAGCGAAATTTTTACAATTTTTGGTGAAACTCGAGGATAAACTTACGAGATACCAAGACAATTACGGCAAAAAAACTTTGGAGAGGAAAAGAGTTTACTTATCTCAAATATTTTCTTATTTTTAGGTAAAATTAATTTATTTAATTAATAATTTTTATATAGAATAAATTCTTATTTCTTGTTGAAAAATTTTCTATATAATATTATAATAGTACACGGGTGGGTACAAGACTACAGCATCTCTGTATTTCTCGACAATACGCGTCATACTCTACCGATACGTCTTTCAAGCATTCATTGAAGATTCAATCTCTAAATTTTTCATAATATATAATATAATATATATAGTATGTATATAGTATAGAGAAATACTATAAGATAATTACTAATCAGCTATGAATAATAATAGGATTAACTAAAGAGTAATTAGGGAAAATCAAAAGAAGAGTTAGAAAGGGAGATATAATTATTATTATATTTAATGTATTTATTTATTGCTCATAGTGTGTCTCTTGTGTATTGTGCTCATTGACTCTTATCTTGTGGTGTGATGCTCAAACTTAGCGCTCGACTACTCTCTCACGCAGTGTCCGCTGTTTATCACTCATAATACTAGTTCACAGAACACATCACCGATTGCACGAAGTAAAGTAGGCGCAAACCAGAGCAGTTACACGACGTAAGACGTGTTTGGCTGCGTATGAGGCGGATTACTTCGTGGATAGGTGTGAAACTGGAGCGGAAACTGTAAGCCTCCGACCCACGGCCTTGCCGGGCCAACCGTGGCACTCCCAGCGGCCCAACAGGCCTGGAGACCCAGATAGAATTATGATATAACAGACCGAGGGACACTGTCTTTCCTAGCAAAATTAACCGTATAATATATCTCCACGAAAGTTTAATAAAAATTAGTTTATGTGTTTCACTAACAATTATTTGAACAATCAAGTGTATAAACATTATTACTTTTGCGATAGTATTCTAATGTTAATGAGCCTAATAAGCAATAATAAAATATCATGGTGAAATGCACAATATTAGATATATATAGTATAATTCTATCACATAATCCATGAGCATGACTCAACTAATTTAATAGGATACGCTACTCTAAGTAAAATATATTATACACCTCTATCGAATCAACGATCCCGAATACACATGACGATCATATCATATTATATATATATATATAATATTACATACTAATATACTTTGGATATAAGCTTATGCGTCTAAATTTAAATAACTCATAGTTTGTATCACCCCTTTATTTATATATTATAATATGTCCTCCTCGTCAAGCCATTTGACCAATAAGTTTAAAGTTCATTTGGATTTGTGGATTACCTAAAGAATATATTTCAACCTAATTAAACTATAACTTACACAATCTACATCCCATCATAACATTATCTCATACATGCAGGTAATATATATTATTATATAAGTTAGTAATATATATTTAATTATAATATATTAAATCATATATATATATATATCAGGAAAGTAATATCACTTCTAAATATATATATATATAATTATATTAATATTAATATATATAATAGATATTTATTAATTATTATTAACATCACTATTAATAATATATATATATAATATATGACTTAAACGATATGATAAGGGATGATTATTTTATCTATTGAATCTATTAGCATATTTAATATTTAAATCCAAATTACTACTCCTCACCGTATTACATTATTATAAATTAAAGAGAGGTTATATATAAAATAATAAGCATGTATAGTTTTCAATATTATATATTTATTGACATATATATATATTCTAACTTTCTAACCAGACTCCTGTAAGCGTGAACATAACAAGAATTATATGTTATTCATGTTATAATAAATTAAATAATATGGACATTGTCATCTAAGCTTTTATTTATAATGTTGTTTTTTAATTATTATTTTAATTACCATTAATATTTATATTGATTTATGATAAGATGATAAGAGTGGGTGAGTGTGAGAATGATATATATATATATATACTGCCTATATATATATATCAATATACTTTTGTTAGTTCAATTAAATTATTATAATCAACTATATAGATCAATTTCTATTTGTCTCTTTATAATTACAAAAATTACCTTTTATTACCTATTGTAACTGAAGGGAAATTAATATATATATAGAACTTTTAATTTTTGGTTTAATTAAATTATTTTAATATACATTAGAATCGAAGATTGTAAAGGGGCATAAGAGAATGAAATATTGACCTAGTTTTTCATTTTAATATTAATAAGTATAGCTTATAAACAAATACTTTAAATTCTTATAATATATGCAGTTATTATAATTTAAAATATAAATATAATAAAAAAATAAGAAACAGAATATACATCATTAAATATGTGAACTGTGAAGGTATATAACAGTTTTTATACCTTACATATGAACAATCTAAACTTTCTTAGAAAGGTATTATGATTTATCCATAGATAGTGTACTCAACAGTATGGCGCACCATTAAAGATCAGGGTTATAGGTAGCGATCGCTACACACATAGTCTATCAGATATATTGTCATAGTGTGATCACAATCAACTCAAGATTGAGCGCTTGGTTCATATATATATATATATAGTATATTATTATATATATATATTATATACATATTAGCGTACGAATACCATCATTATATCATATATACTTTATATTATATCGTAATAATATAGAGGAATGATATAAATATAGAGATACTTTTAATTATATTATGCTTATTCACATAATATAACTTATTAGGTATATGGGTATTGTGGGTGATAAACTGAATCATTAAAATTACGCGAATATCTATAGGTGAACACTGCTGAAGAAATTTTTGGTAATATGGCATATTTCGGTATAGTGGGCAGACCAGGCGTTCGCACCTTGTTATAACATTCTATTCGAAAAAATAGCGATTAGTTGCGATGGGCAACTGCGGATTTCTTTAGAACCACCCTTCTTTTGTGTTATATTGTTACAGAGTAGAGTCACTTTTTAATATTATATTAATATACAGTCTCTCTTCTGTTCATAATGACACCACCACAATTTTTCTGAAAAGTAACAGAGAATTTTTTCGTAAACTGATGGAAATCTTGGAGAAAAAAAAGATATCGTTCGTATAATGATAGACTCGATTGAAGTCTATGAGGAGCCTGGATGGCAGACGTGCCCGTAGTAGTTAGAGTCGGAGTGCATCTGATGTATATATTTAATTCATATTACGTATCGGAGTATACGAGATTTAACCGTATTTATACCCCTATCACTGCGGGTCATCCCGTAATAGGGGAGATACGCCGACCTACCACATTAATAATAAAATTATAATGATATATTACGTATAGTAAGATAACTTATGAAACTTGGAGGATGGTGTTGAAGGAAGTCGGATGTATTGAGAGTAACTGAGTAAGTAAGGGCTAGATATTTAGGGTTGGAATCGGCATTTGTCTTAGAAATAGTCACTAGAACAAAACTGGAAGACCATATTTTACATGGTTACCACGGGAGTGGGGGTCCCAGTTTGAATAAAATAGAGAGAAAACCTTAATGCAAGAAGAAGAAGAAGGAAAACAAGAAGAAAAGGGAAGAGACTAGGTTCAGTAGAATCAGCATACTACTATAGTAAGTACAAGGTGGATACATAATGAGGAGGGCGGGTCAAGAGGAAGGCATTAGGCAGCTACCCCGAACTCGCTAAGGAAGATGGGATGTAGCTCTTGTATAGAAGGAGTCACTACCTTGACGGGAAAGTTTTTTTTTGCCCAAAACGATCCCGTAGTGTGCCCGGGATCCGGCCGGTTGCTTAGGAATACCGGCCTCTTCTACCGAGTTAATAGTACGTGTGCCGAGTTATAATAAAAACATTTCAGTACATAATAACTAACTAAATTAGTTTTATGGTGGTATCTATTATTTTATATTATATATATGTATTTATATGTAATTTTGTATATTATATAATATATAATATTAATATATATATAATATAATATATATAGGGTAATAGAAAAAATATAAATGGTATATTTAAGTATAAAAAAAATATGTAATTAATAAATATATAGGTATACGCAATAGATATATTTACTTAGACAGACAAGGAGACTGGGAGGATCGGTGTCGTCGCGATTGTCAGATATCACACAATATATTATATAACATTAAAAGAGATTCCGGTAGTAGAAGTGACTCACTTATGTTTCTTAGATATACTATGTTCTTATACTCCGAGCGCTTAATTGTTATGTAATAGGATAATTTCACGTAAGGTGTTAAGGTTTACACCATGATCTTGGTTGTTTAGGATTTTTACTTTACTGTATGTTAGGTTAAGGGTTTAGTCTTTTAACGGATCACTATCTATGAGGTCTGTGTTTAAGATAGGTTTATAGGGTTAATGGTCATATAGGTCTCACGTGTAACTATTGATTTTTATTAAATTTAATATCTTAATTATAATATATATAAATGTAATTTTATATCTATGTTAGAACGTCAATGAGTATCAAGTTTAGGTAATAAATTAATTCTTTTACACGCATTAAAGCTCAATAACCCCATCTACGTAAATACCTTATTTATAACCCATGTTATATGTGATTCAACATATCGCAAGACAAGTTTCATTTTAACAAGAGCTTATACGCGCCGCTCCGACAGGGTGAACGGCTCTAGTTACTGCAACTATCTCCTCTCCATACATTCCAAACATCTCATGTCGTAACTGGCGGTCACGCCAGGGTTCTCTCTTAAAGGTTATATTCTTGCCAACTTTTCAGTTCAGGATCCCTTAGTGTATTATGGACTTATAGGTTACTTAGGAATTTCTCTTTATTGGACTGCATTAACATCATATTTTTTCAAACTGTTATAAATGACACTCCTAATTAAAATTATATTTTCTTCCACGAGCTTCCGTTTAATATAGTCCTGCAGCTTATAATCTAGATAAATTTAGAATAATTATATTTTTTTTACTAAATTGTTCCATTAACTGGTTAGTAAAAATCTTTCGTTTTTCTTTCATGTCTTTCTATAGATGCTGATCCTTTCTTCTAATAATATACATATCTATAGGTATCAAAATACATGGTGTTCTGCAACATATGTTGCATATGATTTGCAATTTATCTTATTCACACATTATTTTTCCTTGAGGTGTTAATACACAAATACTCTCTAGGGAAACGTTTATAGGTACAAACACTTTTATCAATTTAAAGAGGTCGCCTTAAGACCAGGTATGGTACCCTAATAGCTTGTGGTCGATTAAATTACATCACCACTCACAACACGACACCAACGCCGCATATCACACAATAATATCTCATATATAAATTATATATCACTTCATAACTAACTCTATACTTATAGTATCTTACTCAATATTAATAATATCTATTAATGAATTTATTTTATATTATTATTACTATTATGTATATGTATTATAATCATATATTATATAAATTATTTTGTAATATATGATCTCATTATATATATCTTATTATATATTATTATATTTGTAATATTTAATTATAATATAGATACATTAAATTATTTTATTTACTTAATATTAATATAATATTGTTAATATAAACGTCATTTATAATTATATTATATATTAATATTTAATATACAAGTTTAATATTCTCCAATAGTGTAAGGATAATCAGTTAAGAAGTTCACACACGTAAATAATTAATATTTATGACTAAAAAAATGAAAGGATAAACGAAAAGCACAGCAATCAAATAAGCATATATAAAACCAAAAATAAAATACGAAAAGAAGCGTGATAGCATACAAAAACATTTTCTAACTTGAAACCTTTTCCATCATATATAAAATTAATAGATATTAATTACGTTTTATTTCGTGGTGGTAGCTTTCCATATTCATAGCTAATAGGTATTCCATCTTCTTATACTTTTATATTTCTTTTTGGAGAAAAGTATTAATACTCAATTATAAAGTTTCATTGTGACCGATCGCTTTAAATTCTTTTTATAGAATACATTGTGTATTAACTCTTTATTTAAATTTTAAACGGGAGAACTTATTTCTACAAAATTTGATGACATCAATCATTCACTTTCAAATAAAATTATAATATTATAATTTAATTTAAGTAAAATTGGTATAATTTCTTTTTTGAAACACGAGTATAATAATTATATTGTAAGAGAAACTCAACCTGACTAAATAACCCTATAGAAAAGTAAGGTTATAGGCAAGTTAAAATATACATAAGAAGTGATTACTACAATAACTCAAACTAATGGGATTCATTAATCATAACTGGATCTTCCAATTCCCTTACTACTTCTCATTATTTTAAGCCATTGTATGGAAAAACCCTACACTCCATCCAGCAGCAAATGAACCGAGTACAAGCAATCACTTGGCCTCTAGATTTTATCGGGGAGAGGCTTATGGGTCCACGGTTCAGGTCAGCTATTGAATCTACAGAAATATGGTCATACTTTGGTTAGATATCATATAAATAGTACTGGATTGAAACCATTTCATTCTAAATTGATTTGATCCGGGAACCACTACGAGGGAATAAAAGAAACAGTATTACTTGGAGATAGAGTGTTATTAGGGATATCCCACCTAGATAACGTAATATTAACATATTAATTTTAATTATTGTGGATGGAAGTATATACTACCAAATACTAAACACTCATAAAGAGAGAAAATTCAATATATTATGGAATAATGTGAAGGTACATAATTAAGAGAGACATATTTCGTCTACTTGATGTACTAGACATTATATATTATCATATATAGGCGCTAATACTAATAAAGTGCAGGTAAGTAATTTATGTGTACACACTGATTGAGTGTTATTATTGATATTATTATATTTTATACATATACCCCTAATAAATTAACTTAGTTCCGTGAGTAAACAATATATAGTTCAGAGTGAGGGTTCTTTAGCTTCTCTATTATATCTATAATATTTAAAGTATATAATAACATCAGCACACCGCGAAATATATTAATTCCATAATTATAAGCTTCAGTACATTTCGAGTCTAGATTAATACTTAATATTGAAATTAAGCGGTTATTTAAGAGACATACGCATAACACAAAGAAAAGGTGCGCATGACAAAACTTAAGGTGATCACTTAGTGTATTGATAGACTACTCTAATAAGATTATAGTTTCACCTTACACGAAATCGGTGAGTGCTCGTAGGGAGACTCACCACACAATTAAAACCACTATAGCATTTCTTATAAAATAATAAATATAATGTAAAATATATAATACATATATACAGTAGTAAATATCTAACTTATACAAACAATTAAGGTATATAATATGATAAATCAATATCGAGTAACTAATACAATAAATTATAATAAAATTATTATATCTCATACTCAATCATATATATCATTTGTATTTAGACATTTAATCATCGGGTTATACACGCACAGCGTGATTTTTAACTCATAGTGCTTCGTGGGCATTAAGTACTTACATATAATAATAGTAGGGATAAGATAGTATATAGCTCACGAGATAATTATTTGACTGTGCCCTCTAGCGAATCAAATGCTCATAACGGGAATTCAGTCTCATATATTTTATGAAATATACTATCTTAGAGAAAAGGTGAGAATGAATAACTTCGTCACTACAATATATCACAACTATCCAACAGTTCAGAATCTCAGATTGATAATCCATAATATTGTAACACCTATGTGGTTTGATCGGACACTTATATCTATACGAGGTCGGCACAGCCCAAGAGAAACAGAACAAGCCACAATCGGTTTGAATTAATAGTTACTCAGGGCCACGCGCTGGTAGTCGCTGGATCAGTTAAGGCTTCCTACCATAGATGATACCAACTACCGAGCTTGAGAAGATAGGATATTTTTTGGACAGGTGCTGAACTATTTAAACCCTTTACTTCTGACTGGTGTTCATCAGGGTGGCTCAACATTTAGCCACTATCAACGACATAGCTACACAGCATGGGTACTACCGGGTGAAGCGTCTTCACCAACTCTGATGAGGGAAATTCATTATCTGGTCACATTATAAGTGGGAGGACACAGAAAGCTAGCCTTGAGAACGTGCAAAACCAATCCTCAAGTTATCACTTCATAAAAGTACTTCAATTATAGATCATTTAATTCACTTAACTCTACATAGTGAGTGGTATAAAGATACATACTTGTAGTGATAAATACATTTTATGTGAGTAATATTTATTGCCTGTGAGTTATTGTCTTTGAGTGTGTATATTTGTGATTAGTGTTCTATTAATTCTTTATTCTACGATTAGTCATGTCAAAACGAATAGGGAGTTGTAAACCAAGTGCAATTATTGCGGAATAAAGTTATAAAAACTATTGTTCTTTCATTTGCCATTTTTCATACTACTGAAGACATAATCATAGATAGTAACAAATGATTTAAAAACAATACGTTTTTAAAAGTAACCGACATAATAACTAAAATAATGAGGAACTAAAAAGGGACTAATTAAATTAAACAGATTTCTATAAATTAGTTCGGCAGTCGAAAGAGACCATGGAGATAGAAAAATTAATTTAGCACCAAGAACCATCACCCAGAACCTAAAAAAATATGACAGAATCCAAAAAAAGATGTGTTTAGAAAACACAACTCATGTGCAAAAATTCAAAGAAGTATAGTAATGGAGAGCATTTCTAGTTTTGTTTCAAATTTGAATTCAAAAAATGTCTACCAAAATCCAGGGTTATCTCACATTAAAGTGAAATACCTACCACACTAAAACAGAAAAAAAGCGAGAGATTTTTCAGTTGCATTAATCAAAATTACTATATTGAACAATCAAGGATATAAACAATATAAACAATGGGTTTATGATAATGTAAATTTTAAAAGACTAAGAAAAGGTTAATATAATCGCAAAAATACTAGCGATGTTTAACGATACCCCTAGTACATAAGTAAATAGACTCACGTCTTGAAAAACAGTATCCATAATAGACTCTTGAGGAAGATATCGTCTAAAAAAAACCACAAGCAGTGACAACACAATTAACTATATAGAGATAAATGGATATAGTGGAAAAAATCTGATAATATCACAAAAATAAACAAACAGATGAATGTACTGCAAAAAAAACAAAACACAAAAGATTTCGAAACGTTTCAAATTAGCCAAAATCATAATGAGGAACTAAATACCAGTTAGATTGAACTAGCAAATAATACACTATACGGATATAGTTGGTAGGTACAAACAAACTACGAGCAAAACCCAATATAAAACAAAACGTACAAAACAAATTAAACAACTGTGAGATTCTGAAATGAAGAATACCATTAATAACTTCCGTTTCTGGATTCTAAAATACACCTCACTCTCTTATGGAGTCTGGTTATTCTTTACTGAATAAAGTACAAAACCTTGCTTTATAAGCTAATAAAGACTATAATATCAATAAACAATCCTATAATCCCAGATATAAATGGCCTACACATTGTTTCACACATCTATAGGAAAAAAACAAAATCGGAATAGATGATATTTAAATGGAAAACAGGCTCTTTCTCATTTTATTTGTTTTATTCACCGACTTAGAATTGGCATAGGATAGAAAAAGACATGTAGAATAACTTATGGGACAAGATAAATTTGGAGAGAGCAAAAAGAAATACTAAGTAATGAGTGAAAGAACTTATGAAATTCTTATTCATGTTCAACTTCTCTAACATAATTGGAGAACTGAACCTTATCTTTCAGTCGACAAAAAAAAGAGATTCGAGGTGATACTTACTTACGTCCAGCTTTGCCCATATGCAACTGCACATGCACACAAGTACTTGTTGAGAATCACACTTGTTGTCAGTCACTCTGGAACGAAGCGAGATCTAAGGAGCTTGGGGTGTCTTTGCAGGAAGGTACTAAAATGGAGAATAGATACGAGTACAGGTTAAATGGGATCTAGTGGCTTAGTGATACGAGGATATGTTGACGATCGAAAAATTTGTGATTACTTTATTTTTAGAGACCTCACAATAATTGTACGAATCTAATATCTCACATCTCCAACAGTATAGACTTTGGAATAAAATCATCTTGGGCGATTGAACACACACCACCCAAAGAACATTACTCTATTTAAACAATATAAAACACTTACGGGCAACCTAGGCCTCTATATTGTGGAAACATTCTTATCACCATATATGGAGCATATATGGTCAATTCTAGCAACTAATCTTAATATCGACTCTTTACAATAAAAACTATAATTCATTTTTAACTATTAAAACATACATTTTACAACTCTACACTCCTACACACAAATTTTTCTAGTTTTATTTCTATATATTATATAAATAAATAGTTAAAAATTAAAATAAAATAAAATGTTATTAGCATTTTGTTAAAAATAACCATAAATATAAATATATATAAATTATTATAAAACAATATAAAAATTATTTATATATTAATAAAAAAAATGTCAACTCAATATTTACTTCTTTCTCATTTCTTTCTCTAGGCGAAAAGCACATCGGAGCTTGAGACGTTATAAAGAAACAAATGATACACAATAATAAGAAAAAAAAAAGAGGTAACTAGAAATTGCACAAGAAAACAGAAAGATGATAATATATTATTAAACATGAATGTAACATCTATCCATGGCTCAAATAGTATAAAACGATTAACTAGCGTGATGGAAGTCACTGGTTCAATTCCTCGTCATGTAAATTTATAATTTAGTTAGGCTTTTGGAGCGGTGGATGTCACAAAATATTAAAAAAAATATAAGATCCAAGAATTAGATTTAACTATATTAAAGTCAATAAAAAATAATGAAATTGAATTCTTACCACAAACTAAACTTATTTATTCTTACACAACTTAAGTTGTATATCGATATAATTATATGGGAAGTTACAAAAAAAAAAAAAAAAAAAAAAAAAAAAAAAAAAAATTACTTTTTAATCGTTCTGCTGCTCCCAGGATTTAACTATATTACTTCTAATGATTTATTTTATATTAATTTGTTGAGAGGTCGAATCTCACCTAACGCAAAGACCAAAATATATTCATAAACAATTAAATTCTGAAAGTTTGTTACTCTAAAAACAAAATAAACTATTGCTCAAATTGACAACACAATCATTAAATATGAGATTTTGAATGTTAGAAAGTATTTACAATTTCATTATAAGAAAAATATATTAATCAATAAATTTTCAAGAAGGATACATTTAAAATTGCTAGTAATTTCTGAGCAGATTGCAGAGATTTGAACAAGGGGAGCTGAAAGGTTATTGTTTATATTTCCATTATTCACCATCGGAATAAGAGAACACACCAAAAAATATAAATTCAGTACACTTCGGACACCTTTTAAATCGAATACTAAGATTTTTTATTAAAAAAAATATGTTTTACTACAGGTAAATAATATAACTATAATAATATAATTTATATTTATTATTGTTAATATAAATAAATGTTACGATTAGAATTAATATTTTAACAGATAACAAATAAATTATTATTATTATTATTGTTATTATATACAATTTAATTATTATTCATTGTATCATGAGCTCCCGACTTATCAAAAAGAGGACTTAAACGGTAACAAAAATTCCCTACGGTGGTACACTGACACAAAAATGTAGAAGAGATAAAGTCTCTATATAGAAAAATAAGATATTTTGTTATTATATATAAAAATATAAATAAAATAAATATTAATTATAATAATAATTAAATTAATATTAATATATATAATATATAAAACTTAATCTTCATCAAAAGTTATATATATATATATATATTAATGTAAATTTAAATTCATCAATCAATTATAATAATATAAAAAAAATGAATGCAACAGTTCTACTTCTTAAAATAGATTGAGATGGATGGTTGTACCTAACTTCACATATGACATGGGTGAAGAAATTATTTATATATTTTTAAAACAAAAATACTTTATGGAGGTTTATTTTTTTATGGAGAAAAACAAAATTAAATTTCCCATATATTCATTATTGGGTCCGAACATGACATTATGTTAAAAGCGCGACGTAAATATAGAAAAATATATAAATAAATATAAAAGAAAGTAATAGTGAAATGGGATTGAAATCTTTCACCGTTGGATGGGCCATATGTAGATAGCAAGTCATTATAAACCGGTTTGTATTTTGTTAAAAGTCTCTGGTCGAAGCGGTAGCTTAACCCATATATTTGTTTCGAATGAAACACACGGCTGATGGTAGTTAGTATACATATTCTCTCTGTGACTCTCATTAGATCATGCAAGTTCAAAATGGTGGCCAGGGCCATATTGAGTTGTCAATTGACGATATGTACCAGACAATTTGTTATAATGAGGATGAAGAAATCGGGGTGATCATAGAAAACACGCAGTTTAATAGGCGGTTTTTCGTTATTTTGGGAACCGTTGGGAGATGTGCCTAGGTTGGGTTAGAGCTATTACTCGCGGCATATCTGATATATCAATTCGTGAGCGACGCGGTAGTACAATGTTCGTATTCACACACGCCTGCGTGGAGAAGTAAAACACTCACATCCTATTGCACTACACACAACACACACACAATACACTCCATACACACACACACACTCACACACCATACACACAACACACAAACACACACATAGCGACTATATGCTAACGTAACCAAAGTTTTCACATTAATAAAGCGAACATAGCATCACCTGAACTAAAAATATAATGTACAACGACAAAACCAAACATACCTTCGTATGAATAAACTGCTAAATTAACAAAGTTCCACACTTGACATACAGTAAAGTTAACTACCACACATACATAAAACTGTCATTTAACTTCATGGGCCTTTATTGTGTGTTAGAGACATACCGTATAATTTTAATTTCTTGGGTGCGAACGCAACGGGAGGTATTGCCAATTGTTCTTCGAATAACTCCATAGCTTCTGAAATGTGGAGAGTAAAATATCTTTCCTATCAGTGAACTCATTCTATTAAATCATAAAGATTATGGTGATGAAAGCAAATACTCTAACGCGGGTGCTATAAAAAACTAGAACGTTTTGAAGCTGTTCCTTTTCTGAGGGATCCCTGTTGAGAATTGGCTCGAGTGGATAAGAGCATCTATTTCCATCAAAGTGTCCACTCGTTTCGAGTATATCTCCTCTCGTGGACCTCACATTGAATTAAGCTGACACTAGACAGCCGTAGACCGGAGGTTTCAAAGCTGTCGAAAATCACGTCCGTAGGCAAACCTAACCTGAATTTAATCAACAAAGGAACATAATGATAAAACAATCCTTCATGTGGAGCCCTCACGTTTCTAACCACTATCATTAAATGATTACTGAATCACGCAGTCAAGATTGTTATCTCTTTTCAATCAGCGGAAGTCGATACACTGAGAATCATCCGCGTGTTCTTTGATGAAGGTAACAGTTACCAAAAACGGCCGCTCTTTCTATCTCCACTAGCCTATTTCTCTCAACGACGCAAAAAACAAGTCACGCTGTCGAAACTTAGTTTTCTTTTTATTATTAAGCACTCGTTTCTCACTCCCATTCTCATTAGATTGCTCTAGTGAGGCTATAACAATCAAATATGAATGAGTCACAAGAGATTTTACTCTTCATCAGCGGGATTTCGAGAACACTCTGGAGTGAACCTCCTCACGATCTGTCTGGAGAACGGTAAACTAGTAACCGAGAGGCGCATTTAGATTCACTATAGCCATTCCACTTCTCATAAATAAATACGCTTCATAACACTTCAGAATTGTTAAAGCACGTCATCTACAGGTCTATCTCACCCTACTCTATCTCACCATCTACATTGGCCTGAGTACTCAAAAGTATACGGCTCTTTGATGTCATCGAAGATATTTTATTAGAATATCACCAACAGGTGCAGCAATTTTTGCCGTCCACACACTCCATTGATTTCAGTATTTTAAAATTATAGTATACCGAATTTGTGTGTGGAAATGAAAAATAAAATGACTGGCAGAGGCTTCCTGTCGTACGCGCGTTGGTAAGGAATTCGACTGCTTACTCTCCGAAGGGAAGAATATAGTCCATCAGGCAAAAGTACTGTGTTTAGCTTAGCTGTTAAGCACTTAACACGCTGCCATTCGTTCTCTGAAGGGAGTATTGAGATTAACGACTGGAGGAAATGTTCTTGTGGGCAACAGTAGTATTACTGCCAAATCTTATGTCACTTTGGTTGAGATAGTCAATACTGAGTTCGGCCTTTTTGCATTGTATTTCTTTAAGAGTACTACCTAATAAGTGATAATACACTATACCCTAGTCTATTTAATCATAATATCATATTAATATATTATATATTAATTATTATTATTTATAATATTATATATATATATAATATATTAATATTATATATTAATATATTTATATATATATATTAATATATATATATATTATATAACTATAATAATTAATATTATACTTATATTAATTTAAAAAAAATTTTTTTGGGTCTTTTATATACATTATTTCAATCCATTTTTTATGGGTCGGTATCATTTTTATTCTCATTTAAATTCCAATATTATTTATTATTCATGGTTTTCTTGAAGGGATATAATCAAATCTATTTTAGGGAAAAGGTCATATATATTATATATATATATATATATATATATATATAATAATTATATATTATAATACTATATGTATAATAATATATATAAATAATATATATATTATAAGATAATAGTGTAATTAATATATATATATATATATATATATATTTATTATTATTAATATATTAATATTAATTATAATTATATATATATTTAATAAATATATATATTATATATAATATAAATATATATATTATATTAAATAATATTATTATTCAGTATAATAATATATATTATTATTATATAAATATTAATATATATTATATTTTTTATATATTATATTATAATATATATTAAAATATATATATTAATTAATATATTAATATTATTAATATTAATATAATTTATATTAATATATTAATGATCATATATTTTAATAATATAGTTACTATTATATATAAAGACTTTGTTTTAAGAATATTTATATTATATATATATAATATTAACTTTGGGTTAAATTTGTTATTATTATTAGTTCGAAAATACTAAATTAAATGGACTTGTCACTTATCTCTAGCATACCCAGGTGTGGGAGTGTACTTTGTATTAAGGTGTGTCCTAGGGCCATGGGGCTATATCGGACATACATTCAGCCATTTTATTGAACCATATGTCTGTTGGGGTAATGATTTTAAATTTCATGCAATTTAGGAGCAAGAGGTTTTTAAATTCATTAAAAAAGAATAAAAATTTTTCTCTACTTGCATATGTGTCGATACCGAAACTGAGTGTAATGTGATAATATGAGAAGATTATAAAAATATATGTTAGTAAATTTTATTAGAGAAGATTCTTAGATAAAGCCTAATATAGTAATATTAATGTTTTATAAATAACGAATGGGTTTGTATGGAACTGAAACGGCATCAATATCCAAATAAGTAATACGTCAAACAGCAATATAGACAAGACTATTCGCAGTCAATCAATTTTCCAACATATTATACTCATGTTGGCAACTTGCAAATTCTAGGCAAATTTTACCCTTGTACTACTGCTCAGTAAAGAAAACTTAACATACCTTTAAGACTTCTTTAGAAAACCTTAACTAGTTAGTAATTTAATATTAATTTGGAAGAATGAAAGACTTACTGGACTTGCCCTCATCTACATATACTAAAATATAATTTTAGACATAAAACTGTAGAAGAATAGTTTATCATTGGTTTAATTGTCACCTTCTCATATTATGCCTCACTGGCGATTTAAATATAGTGTTATGACAATTTTTAGGTGAGATTGTTAGATTATTAGTTTATTTAATTATTAATAACTTTCTAATCACGTTCGTGATTTTATTATTTTATTAATGATAATTTTAATTTATTTTATTTAGTTTCTTACCCCTTTTTATATATATATAATATATATATTTATTATATTATAATATAATATATTAGAATATAATATATATATATTATATATTATATTAATATTAATTATTAAATATATATATATATATATATATTAATATATTAATATATTATATATATTAAATTATATATATATTATTATAATATAAATAATATATAATATATATATATTTATATAATATGATTAATATAATAAAAGAAGCGAATTATCATCTGTTGCCCCTCCCGAACAAATAAATTTCTTGGTGATACTCGCCACTGTTAATAATATATATTTTATAATATTATGATTATATATTTATAATATTATAATATTATTTATATAATATATTAATATATATATATATATTATATATATTTATATTATAATATTATACTATATATTTATATATATATAATTTATATCTATATAATAATATATTATTATATTATATTAATTAATATTATATATTATATTATATATTAATTATATTATTATATTAATATAAATATTATATATATATTAAGTTTATTAAATTATATTAAATTTCATTATATTATATATTTATATAATATATATATTAATATTATAATTATAATTTAATATATTATTATTATAATTATAAAATATTATTAATATATATTATTTAATTAATATTATATAATAATATTAAGTCTTATTTATAATTTATATATATATATATATTAATAATATATTCGTTATTATAATTTTTACTGTTATGAGGTTAAGGTCAGAAAATAAAGAGTCCTTATTTCACTTTTAGGTCCAAGTTTAAGAGAATCTAAAATATTTATTGATTTAAATATATATATATTAGATAATATATTTAATATATTAATATATATATATATATTTAATATCTTATATTATATATTAATACTATATATATAATTATATATATATTAATATTATATAATTTATTATATTTATTTATAATATATATAATAATATATTTTAAGATATATATAAATTATTATGTAAAAGTAAACAAGCTAAAGGTACACGTACAAATTTCAGGTAAGCAATTCGATATTGGCTATTTCGCATATGTAGTCATTACGCATAGTGAATGTTCCCTTGCACTTTTAGAAGTGACACATCGATAGGGATTGGCCGCACTTTGAACCATATGATTGAGTTTCGTATCGAGAACGTCTGTCAAGAGCCATCTGCATTTTCCTCTTTATTCTTCTCAAAAAAAGCAGAAAATCTATCGTTCCTCTTAATGGTTTAGTTCTCTCTTTCTTTACTCTCTTCAGTATGATAACTTAATATCATCTTCATCTCTATTCTATTATATACTCTATATATATATATACTTATATCACTCTCTTCCTCATACTTTCTTCATCTATTCTCTTACTCTTCATAATATACTCTCTTCTCTTCTTCATCTCTTCTTCTCATTTCTATCTCCCTTTTGTTTATAAAGAATCATATATATATATAATATAATATATATATTCTAATATATATATAATTATAATATATTATATAATATATATATACATATATATATAAATAATAAATATATATATATTAATATTAATCTATATATTATTAATATATATTGTTAATATATTATATTATATATATTATATAATATAATAATATATAATAATATATAATATATATATATATTAAATGGATAAAACAAAAAGTATTTTAAAAATTAAAATTGGGATAGCTTATTAAATTGAATTTATAGCTAGAACACTATCAAATATAAAATGAATTATCAAATGATTACAGATATATTATTATAAATACAATTTTGTTTTGTAAATTTTTTGGTCTGAAATGAATTGCGAGTTTATATTAGAAATTCAAAAAAATAACTCTATTCACACAAGAGGCACATCCACATAATGGGAGAATGAATGAAGGCTTTTGTGTGGGATTTATAGGAAGTTCTCGTACAGTGATGTTCTTGTTGTTTGTCTCACACTTAGATTTATCTCACATAATTATTACAGATACTTTGGTCGCAAATGAAGAGGAATGTAGGGTTATAATTGTGGTTTCCTCCGTAGACGAGATGGAAAGTGGATTTAAAGTTTAGATCATCACCGGTTTGGTTCGGGTGAAGCAATTTGTGGATTCTGGGAAATAAGTAGTGAATAAGCCACATTGGATATATATACTTATTTAGGTGATAATTTATTCATTTATTCAAATTGATGATCTCGGAAGCCTCTTCTTCACTACGTCTGGCAAATGGAATTGTTAATAAATAAACAATCTCTAAGTTCTGGAGCAGAGGGCAGCAATCAGTGATAGTTAGCTTTGTGCAAACATAATATGACAAAGGTATGGAGTATCAGAGATCTTAAGGTGTGGCCCTTTAAGAGGAATAAATATTAAAGAAAGCACAGGGATACGGTACTCTTCATGTATAGGGTGGTGGATCATAACATAAACACTTCTAGCTCAGAGTTCGCGACCCTAGAGAGATACAATATAACTGATTCATTCGAAGATATAACAGTTATTAGTATATATAAGAAAATATATATATAATTTTTGTGAATTCAGGAATTAGGGAAGATAAGGAAAGCAATTAGAGATCTATCACTCACTTTTATAGCGAATATTGATTAGGAAAGATAAAGTACAAGTAAAAGGTAGACATTTTTACCCAGACTATAAATGTTGTTCCACACATAATAACAAATTTAAATAATAGGTCGGTGTGAAAAGGTACTGATATGATTTATCAAAGATATCTTTTATATATATATGAGTGTAGTATTTTTTCGACGATGTATATCTAAACATAATCGTAGGGTGACTTTCATTAGTAGGCCAATCAATTAATCCATAACAAGTCAACTCAGTTCTTTCTTGGGACATATACGAGGATAATTCAAATTCCATTAATATTCAGTATTGGTTTGACATATTAGTGCTCAATCTATATTAATAATATTATAGGCAATGATATTACTCAATATAATAATATTGACATATAATATTGGTATACATATTATATTTTAAATTTTAAAAATATTCTATCTATTTATTATTTAGAGTCTTAACTTCATTTTGTGTCTATACTCTACGAGCATACCAAAGGCACTTTAAGATCAGTATCGAAATGACCTCTAGATGAAGACTAGACTAGCTTCAACTAGTGTGTCGTGTCCTTATCCCGCACACTTATGGAAAAATTCATTTATTGGGTTCAAGCGCGCCCCCATAGTTTTTTGTGTGTAGCTTTCATTCCAATTACTCAATAAATCATAGTCTCACAATGGCATACTATATATAGGGTGAGCATACTCCTATATAGATATGTATAGTAGGGCTACTATCTCTTTCACTTACTTATCCATTTAGTGTAGTTAGGCGTCATATAGTTTAGACGTCATACTTATAATATATTAGGTATAAGGAATAAAGTATATTTGTATAGTATAGTATACGTACTCAGATTACTACTTTTATATATATATTTATTATATATATAATATATATATGCATATATAATCATATATATATGTTATATATATATATATAATATATATATATAGTATATATATATTATATATATTATATATATATATATATACTATATCATTATTATATTATATTATATATATATATTATATATATATATATATACTACTATATATATTATAATTATGTATATTAATTTATCATTATGGTACTATAAATATAATTTTTTTAGATATAGCATATATATATAGCTGAGGTCGGTATTACTAGTCATCTGTCTATTACTCACTTATATATATATTATAAATATATATATATATATATATCATTATTATATATACATTATATATATTATATATTTATATATATATATATATTATATATATAATATATATATAATATATGATTATGTATATATAATATATTTATATATATATATATTATATATTAATATATATATATATATATATCTATATATAATATATAATATATGTATATAAATATATTATAAGAATATGCAACTAAAAATGTACTAAAGTAACTTTCGAACAACTCACCCAGTTTTTTTTAATTCATATCTATATATGTACTCTTTTCTACCGCCTGCCACCTAATAGTGTCGTCTCCAGCTCGACCTACTATGGAGGGTGGCACTGTATGACATCGCCCACTTCTCTGCGAATACGTCTGTTTGCGAGAGAGGCATTCATAATAAGCGTATTCCTCTCCATTCATACCTCATAGACAAGATTAAACAATGAAAAATGAAGTATTCTTAATTCACGTCTATTCGACTTACCTATTATAATATGAAATAAGTAACGCCTCACCCTTTAATAAATATATATAAAATATATACTAAAATATAATATATATTAGCTAGATAATATGCTTCGGCTATATAGCTCGGGCTAAAGTGTGACTCTAACCTTAGCTCAAATATTATAATAACTATAATAGCTATCATTATATATACGGTATATTACTTTATTATATTATATTGTAAGTGCTAGAGTTAGACGTCATATCGCAACCGCAAGAAATGATTAAAACATACCTCTATTAAAGCTTATGGAGTGTCAGGGTTTTTCCGCATTCTCAGTGCACACTAATGCTAAGGCGGATAATTCGCCTATTCCTCTTGATCTGCAGATAATTACTATTTATTGCCTCGCGGACATGACCGCTGCATCCAGACAAATCATTATTAGTAGCCATACCTATATATTGCCGTAAAAGTTATTTTATTTTCGCTACACTATCATAAAACAATATGACCTTATATGTCGCGATAATTTAAAATTAATCACTTCTCCTAAATTCTCAGACTAAACCACCTAATAGACCACGAATGTCCTAATCCTTTATATTCCATAAAGTTGTGGGAGATGAAGAATTGCCCAAATAGAGTATGGTTCTTTACGAGTATAAGAATGGTGACTAAGTGGAACCGGGGTAGTGTCGATTATGGTTAGCTACCACGTACCATAATTCCTATTGGATTTTAGGCCTAAAACTAGTCTATACGAACATGATATTCGATAAAGGTCGTTGAATCGGGCGTCGCCGTAAGTGACTCTATCTTTTGCAGAAATGTGGGTATGAAATCGTATGGGTAACATGGGAATGATCAAGAGGGAATACCTAGAACGTTGAGAAGAAGAGGAGAAGAAGACACGGTGATAGGATATATTGAGAAATGGCAAATTTGACTTGCTCGCTTGTGACTGAAACAAAAGATGAAAGGAAACGTTGAAAATGAAGTGGTGTGGTGTAAAATGTGTATTTGCATGCTTACAACGGGGGGAGGGAAGGGGGGTTGGCGGAGACTGATAAGATTCTGTAGTGGATTTTACTTTGTGTGAGTACTAGAACTAATGGTCAATGTAGGAATTTAAAGTTTGAAAAAGGTCAAGGTAATGCGTGTTGTGATTATATTTGTGGGTTACATCTGAAGGTTTATCGTTGATTTGGGAATACATCATGAATGATTTGTTTTTGGATGGGGTGGAGTAGCTGAAGGCGCGAGTTTCAGATTGATTGTGCTTGGGTGACTTAAATAAGTTTTGGATAGGGTTGATCAAAATAAGGGATGGTATAACACGCCCGTGGACTTTTGGGTGTCGGGAGGAAAATAAGCCCCATGGTTAGGAAGGCAGTGAGTTGATTTTCTGCGAGGAGAAGGTATGTGATGTAAGTAACTACTTCTTTACTTTCTTGTGAAATGCACAAGGTGATTCCATAAGTTTGGCTAGAGTTGGTGTATATGGTTAAATGATGGTAGCAAGAAGTGCAAAAGTAGATTGGTTTTGCTCGCTCTCAGTGACAAAAGGTGTTGAAGTAGATGTGTTGGATGTTTAATCAGTGAAGGGATGAGGGAGATGAAGAGGAAGATGATAAGGAAGTAAATGGGTAGAATTAAGAGTGAGAAGTTAAGTGAACAAGATAATAAGGATAAGTATTTAAGAGCGCTTGCAAATAAATCAGTTGGATGTAAACAAGTTGAAATTGAACAGATCTGGACGAAAATGAAGGAATAAGGGGAGTCTGCTTAGGATAATGAAAAAGGATGGTGCTTTCGTAGCTGATGAAATGAATGTGAGGAGAGTGTGGAGGGGACACTTCGAAAATCTGCATAACATTGGCAGTAATGAAGAGAGGTGATAGTGAATCTGTGTGGGTTTGATGGTGCAAGAAGGAATAGGTATTTTGGGGATGAGGTCATTAGTAAGGAGGAAGTAATGGGTAGAGTGATAAAGTTGAAGAATGGTAATTCTGCAGGTATAGATAAAATTATTGGTGAAATGATAAAGTACGGAGGCGAGATGGTTATTGATTGGATTAGGAAGTTGTGTAACAAAGCATTTATGGAGGGTATAGTTCCAAGGGATTGGAGGAGAGCAGTAATAGAACCATTATATAAAGAAAGGTAAGGGGGATAAGGGTAACTGTAGGAATTATAGGGGAATTAGTTTATTGAGTATTGTAGGGTAGATATATACTGGTGATTTTTGGCTCGAAGAGTGCATCCGACTGTTGAGGGACTGCATTGTGACAAGAACAAAGCGCCTTGTTCTAGTTTTAGAAGTGGTAGAGGCCACTCGTAATGGATCAAATCCTTTACATTTGTAAATCTATAACTGAATGTGAGAAAATGAGAAAGAAGGAAGAATAAAGTCTGTGTTTAGGTTTCATGAATTTCCAACAGGCGTAAAGTAGGATTAATAGGAAAGCTCTATGGCAGGTGTTATTGATATGATCCATGATGTTGGTGGCAGGTTTCTGAATGGAATGAAAAGTATATACAACGATAGTGAAGCGTGTGTAAGAATAAATGGAGTTGAAAGTGACTTTTATTACATAATACTAGGCAGAGTGAAGGTTGGGATGTGTCCGCATGGCCCTCCTTGGTTACTTTAATTATATATAGGATGGTGTGCGGGTTTATTAAAGAATTAGAGGTGGGGCGGCAAGGGAAGGTGTTAGATGATGAGTCGATGTGAGAGTGGAGAGAGTGGAAGGTGCTCGACCTATTATATGCGGGATGATTTGGTTTGTGTGGCGATTCTAAAAGAGAGAGTGAGGAAGGATTCGTAGAAGGACCTTATGGCAGGGTTAATCGTTTAAGGAGGGGTTTGAAAGTAAAGTTGGAGATAAAGGTAAGTTTATGGTTGTGAATGAGAACAGTCTCGGTGTGAAACTATGTTGGATTGTGAGCAACTGGAACAAGTATCTGAGTTTTAAATATATTTAGGATATATGTTGGATGAAAATGGAACGGATGATGCAGACTGTAGTAGGAAAGTTGTGGATGGCAGGAAAGGTGACTGGAGCATTAATCCTTGGTGTGATGTACAAGAGGCTAAGTTTTGACATGCGCTTGGGGCCTTACATGATATTATGTTGTTCCCTGTTGTTAATGTTATCAGTAAAGTGGAAACTATGGTATGGCCATATTAGAGGCCATACATATAATCAAATTACAATGTGATCAGAATGCACAACCCTTAGGGGTGTTTTAGGTGTGAAGAAGAATTGATAAAATGGAGGAATGACGTATTAGGGAGATGGTGTGGTGTTAAGAAGGAATCAAAATGAAGCAAGATTAAAACTGAAAAGTACTTTGAGAATCGTTTTGGTCTGTGGAAAGGAGGGATGATAATCGGTTGGTTAAGCGGATGTATAGTGGGTGAGTGTGCTGGAATTCGAACGGCTGGGAGACCGAAAAAAAAGTGGTTTGAGTCAGTAAGGAATGCCTGGAGGAGCAGGAATGTGAGTTTGAAGCAAGGCGAAGAAGAAGGATCATAACTAGGGAGGGGTGGCGAGGTTTTGTGATTCAGGGTACTGGTAGGGCCACCTTGGCCAAGGGGATGAACCCTACATTGACGAGATGGCCATAGTGAGGGTCCGCTTGTCCGGTGAAGGCCCTACGGGTAGATATATCTGATTGCGCAAAAAGTTCTCAACTTGAAGGTCTAT
>JABUQX010115698.1:0-22528 GCA_015478945.1 Trachelipus rathkii | reverse complement strand
TAGTCAATGAGCTGAGTAACATGAAATGATCTGTGGAACTAATTAGTGAGAGACAATTGTCTCAATTACTTGAGTCGTAAACAAGATGGTAATAATGTTGAGGTGGGGTGTCTGATTGCAATTAGATGTTGTCGTAGGTTAGAAAAGATATACAAGAAGGAAAGAGTTTTTATTGGGAACAAAAATGTGGGTAAGGTATAAGAGAGAGTACTAATTACAACAATGCGAATTATCACGATTTGAATAGGCATTGACCTCTCCTTACTATGGAGAGGGCGCCAGGTTTTCATAACACTAATGTTTGATGATAACGAAGAGTGTGTGCACACACAATGTGTGAAAAGGGCGGAGAAATAAGAGTTGAATTCAACCCCAAATCCAACTTAGTTATGGGTTTGGTTGGTTAAAGAGCATTCTGATATATAGTCTCATTATTTATTAGTGAGAGCTATATAGGGATCGGTGATTTCCCGCTGGCAAGCAAGATTACGAAAATGTTGTGAGTGTTAATGAGCAAATAAGAGATTTGGTTACTTTCTTATGTATAAAGATCGAGGTAAGAAGGTGTAACCGGGTGAGCGATTGTGGTATTGTCTGACTAGTTAGCATGGAATGTGTTGGGGTTACGGATATCGATTCCAATTATGGGATTCGATTGATTGGGCAAGGTCTCGATTCTGGAGATTGATGTTACCGAGAAGACGTCTACTTCATCCATGGCGGTATTTGGGAAATTGGGCACGTTTTAGAATTGAAAGAGATAATTAGGTGACCTCTGGGTATTACATCTTTACATACCTCCAACATCCCAGAATACGCTTATGTAGCGTCTAGTCGACGTTTACGTTTGAAACAGTATTTTTCCATCACCTTTCTCGAAGTGCAGGAAGCTATTAAGAAAGAGATATGGGTCATCGCATAGAGCTCCATTTGGGAGCTGTTATCCAATTCATCTTCTAGGGTTTAGAATCCCTAGAGAGCGCTTGAATAAAGGATAACTCTGAGTGAGAAGACGTATAGGAAGATTCATGAGAAAGAGCTAGAACCGTCCTTGTAGACGTATTTAGATGGATATGGTTGAGTGTGATTGTTCAATAGCTGGATTGTTTGGTCAAGTCTTTTGATAATGACCTTTTGCTTTGTCTGCCGAATATTAGACTTTATAGGCTCACGGAGGTGATCTCTCTTGAGTTGGCAATTTTTTACATCTGGGTAGTTTATCTGATAGTTTTTGTTTTAAATAAATTTCGAGCTTATGTGATCATGTTAAGAATAAATTTTACCTTAACTGGCGACTTATTCTTTTCTGTGTTAGTGTTTCTGAACATCTTTTCCAGGGATTTTAATAATAGTGGGAGGAGGCAAATTAAGGGACAAAAGAGACCGTCCTCTTGCATAAGTTTGGTTGAAACCAATTATGTATGATGGAGTATGTACAGTGTGTCTTGGCAGAAAATGTTTTCCAAATTTTATGTTTGGAGAGCTGATCACTGAAATATCCGTTGTATTTTGTTGAGATTAAGTAACTCAGGATAGCCTTGATTGAATAGGCTTTTGGACGGGAGATTGAATCAACTTCCCCCTTTTTTTACATCTTATTATTGGAGCACCAGTTTGGATAGTATGTGATGGTCATATCGAGGATCTGTGGGTGATAACAGTTTATGGGCCAGATTACTGTGCCTCCTCGATTTCAATGGAAAATTTAATGATGAGAGATTCTTGTTACGAGCAATTGATGGTAATTATGTGTTGGCGGATTATACAACCGGTAATGGAGTCGTTGAGTAAGCGAGCTGATTAAATATATCTCTCTCTTTTGATTGTGTCTGAGATTAATATAATATCCGTGAGCTGGAAGAATACTAATAATCCCTTTCAAATAAAAAACTTCCAGGAGCGTTTTTTTTCATTTTTTTAATAGTTTAATTATTTAGGTACATATGCGCTCTATGAAATACCTCCTTGTTCCAAACAGCGTATACAGTAGGGTCATTTTTAAAGAAGCAATAACGAGCCACTGTATGTGTTTGGTCCACTATACGTAGTATCTCTCAGTACAGTTTAGGGGTATTTTTCACATTGAGTGAGTGAGAAATACTCTGCAGCCCAGATTGGGCAAAGTAGTCATCCTGTCCCCTCTCCAGCTAGTATTTTCCAGATGGTTTGTTCTTGACATGTAAAAATCATGACCAAACTTGTGTGGAACACTGATAGAAAGCAAAACTCTGAGAAACTCTGGAGAGATCGAGATAAAACAGTGAGCTGTAAAACCACGGACTTAGAGTGAACTACCTGAATTTTGACCACTTCTATCGTTGTATGAGGTAGTGAAATAAGGCTAGGTTTACGGTGAGTGCTAATAAGTCGATCGATCGGCGGATATATTAGGTTTATGCATATAGAGTGTGGCGCCTCTGCAGCGTGGGACAATCAGTCTACAAACGTTCGTATCCTGAGTAACGGTAAAGGTTACTGTGTTTCTCTGGTGGACTTTCTATGGCCACACACTAATCTCGCCATCTAAGTCTTCGTTCATGGTTCTGTTCTAGATATGTGAATAGAGTGTCTTTATAAGGGATAGATGTCTTTATTCGATACTAGACACAGAAGAGAATAGTAGGCATTTAGAGCGAGACTGGTAAAGCACTGACAACTATGTGATATCGGTTTATGATTTTTCGGTTACAAGCTTTTCACAGTAATGCATGATAACCATTCATATCTATCTATTTCTATGTGCACTGGAGCGCTCAACGTCTTTACAACTCTTCTCTTAGGACCACGTTTTCTATAGCCGCTAAAAAAACCACTATCTTAGAACGTGAATGTTCCTCCAGTGCGAATATCTACTGTTTAGAGCTTGTCTTGCTGAACTGTTTAAGTGTTCTTTAATTTTTAAATATGTTATTACATCGGGAATGATGAGAGAATTTTGTCTTCTCTGTCACTACTTTCTTTCGCATCATGAGGGGTTGTCTAGCATAATAGTTGATTGTAAACGAAGATGAGATTGCTCAGTTTTAGTTTTATAAAACAGCTGCAAGCGATATATAATGAAAAAAAAATTACATAGTAAAAGCACAAATTCACGGATTCATAGTAAATACAAGTATCAATCAAACTACCACTATATATAGTAGTATAGTAATTAATATAGTAAGTATATATATATGAGCTATGAGCATGATGTTATGGTAAATAAGTCACAATTAACAATGTAGTTGAGTAGTTTGAGTATAGTATATATAATTGAGATATAGTATATAGTATAGGTATATATAGTATATATGATAGTCATATAGTATGATAGTAGTCAGCACCTTTGCGGTGATTAGCTCCCGAACCGTGGGGCATACCTAGTGAGTGTTCGGTGAGTTGACTGCGTCGACGATATCGAGTGAAAATTTTGCAATAAGTTACCCTCATAGATGTGGGAGAAGAAAGTAAGCCAAATAGGTTACACAGGGTCGTTGAAGTTCAGTAGAACCGCTAGGTTAGGGTCAGTGATGGGAACTTCTCTGACAGATGGCAATTATTTTGTAGTATATTACGGCTCACCTTGTTTAAATACGTTTATATTTCTTTTAACTGACTTTATCTCAATATAAAAATTTAACCACAGGACTTTCATCATCCATGAATTGATCAACTATATAATATAGCAATAAAGCAATATGAGACATATAATAAATAACTAGGATGGGCTGGAAAGGCGTAGATTGATTAAGGAAGGGTTAAATCCTTCTCTCCACAGCAGGTCCCACAGTTCATAACCCACACAATCAACTCCGATACCCCACCCTCGATGAGGTGGTATGCTGTTGATTAGCGGCTCGGATAAGTATCCTCCCAGAATACTATCTACGTCGTGACCCACCCGCGTTTTATATAATATACCACATATCAGTAACCTTTAATTATCTATGTGTTTCTTCACGTTAAAGCTACGAGATTATACACTCACATAATTGAGTAGGAACAGGGCTCTCACTCAGTGGTTAGTCCTCAAGGTGCTCAGGTATATATATATAGTACAGGTCCTACAATTGCTGACTATTATTAAATTTAGCGTAAATGTACCTTTTTCAACTGTACCTCATTCCACGGGGAGGAAGTGTGGGGGTTAGAACTGAGTAAACTCCCATGACTGGAGATGGCCCTGAGATAATATACCCATGGCTGTGATTGGAATAAGGTATATATATATATTTTTAGAGAGGCAACCTTAAAACCAAATAATGGAAGACTATGGGGGGAATTATTAAAATAAATAAATAAAAAAAAAATAAAAAATTTGTCCGTTTTTTCAGCTCTAGGACATACTGAAGTGCAGTTATATCGCCTAAATCCATATAATATCCTCAAGATAGATGGCCCCATACCCACCAACTGCTAAGGTAAATACCAGAGACTTCGGATGAGATATATATTAATTATATTATATATATATATAATATATATATATATAATATATATATATATATATATATATTATATATATTAATTATTAATATATAATATATAGTAATAATATATATATGATATAATATATATATATATATTATATTGTCTATATATTTATACAAATTATAGCGAAAATGGAAATAATCATATCTCATAGGATCCCCTTTTTCCCAACTATTTCCAAATAAATAAAAAATTTAAATATATATATATATAATATAAATAATGTAGATATAATTATATTATATTAATATATATATATATATATAATAATATTATATATTATAATATATATTCATTAATAATATATAGAATATATATATATATAATATAATATTATAATCACATACAATCCGTGTATCTATATAAATATAATGTAAAATTCAAAATTTTTCTACAGCAAATCTTTACTAAAATATAATCGATATCGCAGTTCCCCAGTTTTAGTCCATAATATCGTTGAACTGCGTTCTAATGTATAGTCATTTTTAAAAGTCGATTATTTTAATATATTAATATTTAATATTAAATATATTAATATATTATTATATATTAATAATATATATACATAGTTATATTATATTATATAACCAATAGGTAATATATATAATATATATATGAGTTCATAATGATAATAATAATAATAATAATAATACATAATAATGAATAAATAATAATTTAGTGAGTGTGCGCCACAAGCCTAAGCTCTCTCAAATTAGACATAACCTTCAGCTACTTCACACATTTATATTTGTTCTCTCATCGAAGTTCTCACGAGACATACACCTTGTTGTAGTTGTAAGTTATTAAAATATATTCTGAACTTTAACCAATCAATTACATTATTTGTTATAATATAATATTATATAGCTTCAACTCTCAAAGACCAAAAAGCCTTACTTATCTTCTCCACTCTCCTGCCACGGTGAACTTAATAGTTGTAGTAAACATGGAAAATATATACTTATAAAAAAAATACTATCAGATAACTAACAAACTTTGCCATTCAAGAAGTTTGCCATATACTGCATTAAGTTCGAATGCAAAAATAAAACTATAAAGAAAGACTGTTCTCTCAGCATATTAAGAAAGCGTGGTATAGAACACACTAAACTATCACTAACAATATATATATATATATATATAAATAAGTGATCGAAATGGTAAAATTAAATTTATGTTAGACCAAAGGGGCGTCTTGAATTTTCATAGCGTAATAGTGCTAGGAATCATTAAATCCATTCAATTTTATATTCACTTTGGACTAAAGCTTGTAAAATCAATTAATGAAAGATTCACATACGGTCTTCTTGATACTTCCATGCTACTTTATATCCTCATTAAGTGCGTGTTTGGTTCATTTCTCAAAACGAAAAGATTAATCATTATTTCCCTCAATCTTATATACAAATGCGAAAAATTCAATGAGTTAGATTTCAAGGTCTCGAATGAGGAAATGGACTCTGAATCTTTAAAAACATTAGTCAATTGAACAAGAAACTTCTTTAAATACTAGTATCATCATCATCTACCTTTTTGCCCCAAGACTGGGGGGTAAGGTGGCTGAGGTGACCATGTCACCCGGAAACAGAAAGTGTAAGTAAAAGGATTATGACACAAGTTACGAAATAGAAAGCCTAGACTACTTACCTCCCACCTTTATACCTATTAGTGAGAAACTCGTCGCAGTCAGAAAAATCCATCTAGAAGCTTTCAACGGTAGGATGCAGCAGTGAGAATCTACCTCACTATGGCATCTTCGTCATATTGTGGGGATTACATCCTTAGCCCAGGTGCCACAACCATTACCCCCTCTCAGCTATATCCCCGTCCAATCATTCCTTATATGGCACTTTCTTCTCTGCGTGTTTCGCAATACACAATCCATGGTTCAACGTACCTCTAGAGGCCATTCGCGTGTACATAGACTCAATCCACTATATGTTTCAATTCTGAGTTATCCCTAGTCTCAGAGAGTGTGCGTTAATTCCAACCATACAAGCTATAACATTCGCATTATAGATACTCTACCTAAAAATATCTTTTCAAAAGCGAGTATATGACACAGACGTTCATGTAACCAGAGCTACCCAATACTATTCATTAACGGATAACTTTCCATTTAATAATACTATCTAATCGCCTTATCTTGACAGACACACAAATACCTACTAATTACCGTTCCATTTCCTCTTTTATTCAATTCTTCTCGCACCATAACACGCTCACACTGAAGAGTTGTTGCGCGGATTTGAACACAGTGTCAGCTTTATTTAATACTATATACCTCATATCTATTACCAGAGCCATAGTCTCATGCTTCTATTTATTTCAGTAAACACATCAATGGGTTACTACCATACATCACGTTTATGCCACATATGAGTAAACTCCTCTAGCCAGCACTCTAAACTTAGTCCGTTCACTACCACAAACGATTTCAACGCACCAGCCAAACTTTCCTGCCATCACAACTTCCCTACTTGACCATCGCTCGCGATACTTGATCATTCTTAAAATGACATGTAACTCTGATATCGGATATTAATACCAATACGAATCCGGATAAAAATATGAGATCTCTTAGATAAAAAACGATCAAAAACTGAGAATTTATAACTATCATAATCTACAAGATAAATTAAACATAGAAATCGATATCATACTCTGGCCACATACCTCAAAAATAAAAATAATTATGGTACTTATTATTATTATCCAGCATTTCGATATTATATACAAATATTTTTTATAAATAATTATATTAATGTAACTCTTTGTCTCTTAAAAACACCATTCCCATATTACTAAATCCCGCTAGGGTAAAAACCATAGTACAGATACACATTAATATTTTTATGATGTACATATGCAGCTAAAGAGCAAATCTACAAAGCAAACCCTACATAATTTATGACCGTATAAAAATTAAAAGAAAAATAGTGAAATTTAATCTAACTCATCTATATATGTAGAGAGAAAGAACAAGATACATAGATAAAGAAGCAATTTATATAAATAAAATTATAATTTTCTATAACTAATAATTTTCAAAATAATAATATATAATAAATATAATATACTAAATGAAGAAAGACCTCAATTATATAGTACTTCATACTAGTAATAATATAAGCATATAATACATATATTATTATAATTATATAGTATATATATATTAATATTATAATATATATATAATATATTATATATATATATATTAATATATATATTATATATATATAATATATATAATATTAATATATATATCATAAATGTTAAAAAGCCATACTTATCAACAGGCAGTCAAAATGGATTGCTGCAATTCCTATACTTAATAAGTGTAAAACAGTGACTAATCGATTTCAACAAAATATTACATAACAGAACACTATGAATCATTATATGCCCTACCTTTTTAATGGCAACATCTGGATACTCTATCTTCCAACGCTGAATTAAACGACCACGCAATTTACAGTCATTCAAGCAGAATAAATTATTAAGTGCAATTTTCAGTATATATATATATAACGTTTTTGCCTTTTAGAAAGTTAAATATTTTTTCTAATTAATGTGAATTAATATTTTATCTCTTTATAGAATTTATTTAATTTAAACAGATTCTATTTTATACTTGAATATTTTTTTTTATTTTTAAACAGATGTCACACAAGTCGCTTAGGCCAAGCTCTAAATCGTGGAATGGTATATAGTGTTATTATTAATTAATATATTTATATACTGATCTGTATATTTGTATCCTTATATAATATTATTTACTCTAGGGCCTATCAAATAATAATATCGTTCATCCATATCACTATCATCTGGTTATAGATCTCTGAACAAAACATAGAGCCGTATTATCGTTATATGACAATAATATCGGCTTATTTCCTCAAAAAAGTAATAAGCGTAAAACTAAAATATATTAGTGATTTTAATTCCTGGACATAAGTCCTAATTATTGATTTTTAACAAATGATTCAATAAATTCTTTTGCCAAGAATTATCTGCTGTTTTATCGTATTGGCTATTTTAGCAACATACTGTACATCAAGTAAGAAAAATCGGTCAATGTTCCTCAATTGGAGTTCTGAGAGTTAGAATTAAACAACATATTACCTTTTGTGTTTATTGATTGTTTTTTTGTGTATTTATATAGTTCTTTTTAAGGCATGCAGCTTTATTTGTGTGTTGGTCTCAGGTACTGTCTTCAGCATGGCTTTGTGTGTTGAGAGTGACCCATGAGCTGTTTTACTTCTTTATTAGTCACAGCAAGCATGTACTATTGTCCTTTTTTATACTTTATTTGTTTATTATACTACGTATTTATATTATTCTATATTTATCCCACCTGCTATTTATATGAGGTTCTCTTTATGATGGCCTTATTCTTGAAAATATATTTAATAATTTAAACTTTAAATTATATATTATTAACGTTAAATTGATGAATTTATGATTAGGGTTAGTTGAAGAGTATGTAGGGAAAGGAAAGATAGGAGGGTTATCTGGTTAAAATATCCGGAGGCAGAATACAGTCTATATATATGAGTGAGTGAGTGAGGGTACTAGAGGGAACTTTTTTAGTAAGGGTATTTGTTATATATGTACTGGTCCTGGGGTACTTTTCCTAAACTTGCTAACTCTAATCTTATTGTTAATAATTATTATTCTAGTTAATATTTACAACGGTAAATAGGAAGATAGAGAATCATTATTTTTCTAATATAAAGAGGTTAAAGATTTTTAGTACTCGTTTTCTTTCGTATTCAATATGAAAGGAAGATTGATTTGAGTATTGACAAAATATGTTGGATATTATTTTTTAATGACCTTTTGGTCATTTACATTCTTATTTCAATATAAATAGGAGATTGATTGATGTTTATAAACTTTAAATAATTATATCAACAATGGTTAAAAACCAAGATAAGTTTCTTTCTTCTAAGTTCTATTATCAGAACTTTCATTTTTATGTTATATCAATGGGTAATTTTATATTTCAGATCAGTCAATCGATACGTTGATATTTTTCCGATAACCGATTTTTTACGATTATCGAGGCTTCGGTAGCAAGGCATAAGCGATTTTTCTTGCTCTTGCTCTTTCACATGTGCTACATGAAATCACTTTGCATCTTAGCCCTTTAAATATTAAAATCTGTATATTAAAATCAGATTCATATACCGTGTCCTGGTAAAGCAATAATTAGAGGTTGTAGTGTGATCATACTATTGTACATCTACCTTTCACGAAAATTAAAATGACAAATATTAGAAATAGACACACTAACACCAATAGCAATAACAAAATCAAAAAACTTCTACAAAAATAGGAAGAAAAATAGTATCACCTAAAATCCAGAAAAAGTGCTGCTGTGATCTCTTTACCCCTTCTCTTTCAGCACTCTTAGTCAAAATGTGTTAAACAAAAACCCAACGACTACATAAACAAATTCTTATGTCTAACGAAATGAATCTCCTGAAAAGAATCCTGATAAGAGATCATACACAAATATATATTCCTACTATTTCCAAATTGGAATTCTACACTTGAATAAAATCCTCAACCAGCAATCCTGTTAAAATAAAGAATGCTGCATAAGTATCTTCAATCTAGATTCATTACGCTAAATGAAGTAAAACGGGATCAAATAATATTGTTAAAAAAAAAAAAAAAAATTCTTATTCTCGCGGGGAAACACATCAGAGACGTCGTCTGCCGATATGAAGACCAATCGGCGAGGTCGTATCTCCAGCCAGAATACGGTGTCTGCAAAGGGCTGGGACAGAGAGTCGAAACAGTAATGGGATAGTGGTCAATACCACGAAGGAAAGCAAACCTTTCCCACTGACAACGATCGATGACAAGTAAGGAGCAAAGAGAAATGTATACAAAAGAGGTGTGGGTGTCGAAACGTTCGTAAGACGGTAGCCCCATGTTGAGACAACCAAGAGAAAACTTTTACATAGCTTCTATAAGTCTTTCTGTTGTAGGGGAAAGACACAGAATCACCCCAAAGTGGGTGACGCAAGTTAAAGCAGCCCAAGACTAGAATAGGTTTAAATTATTGAAACAGAACAAAAAGATCGATTTCAGAAAATATGCAACCGGTAGGAGGTAAATCGAGAAAAGTTACAGGGAATCAAGGTGGTCACGAGCTGCTCCTACTTGCAAATGCGTGCGAAGGGGAGATCTCGGAAAAAGGAACAGACTCATGAAATAGGATTGCAGCACCCCTTCTGTCCTTTGCACCACGATGTAGAGATATAAGAGGGGTTCTATATCCAGAGGTTGCAAAAAAATAACGACCCAGGATTTGGATCTCCTGGAGGCAAATAGCTTTTGGTTTGTGTGCTTCAATCAGTCTAGCCAGTTCTTCGAAATTAGGATAGTAACCGCGACAATTTCATTGGGTGAATTTCGCTAGTTGTAAAATCAAGAGAAAGGTCAATCACTGGATCTATCCGTAACAATAGAATTGATGTGTTGGGCGTAGTATCCAGTTTTATCAGCAGTTGTTTATTTTGGTGGGTTCGAAGATCCCGCTTTTCTTTACAATGTTGAACTTTAAATCACGGAAAAGGGAGATATGTCGAGACGGATGAGTCGGCAGAATAGGGTGGGTGGGTGGAGTTCCATCACCAGAATGAGCATAATCTCCAAAAATGATAGCTAGATTCCCCTCCACATCCTCTAATTTCGATTTTGTCAGAGGGATGCCGGCGGATGCCATGAGCTAGGCAGAAGCTTTACTGTCTGTGAGGACGGGAACCACCTTTTTCCTATTGACAGCAGCGGAGAGCGGTCCGATACCGATATAGGTAAAGTGTGGTCCGCAGGAGAAGGATATAAATCTCGATCGGGAATGGCAATCAGTTGTTGTAATGGGGATAGCCCCAAGATGTGAAAGCTGTGAGTGTAGAGTTTGGACTCCATGATGGTGCACATACTAAGAGAGAGCCGTTCTTCATCGGTGTTACTTGAGAGTCATTTGTGTTAAGGGTATAATTTAAAAGGAGAGAGATGTGCGACGGGGTTTTCGTAACCCACACCCCTGCTTGTGGTATCAAAAGGCGTCTTTTATTGCTATATACCTATTATTTTACGTTAGTTATTATTTAAAGCTCATTTGTGGTATGGTAGGGTAAGTTAACACCGCCTGTTTTAAAACCAAACGCGGACGGGTGTTGGTTCGTAAAATACTACAGTTTAGGTTGCAAGTAATGAGAAAATAAAATATGTGGCTCACTATATATATAATATATAAGGCGATATTAATATATGATTATAAATATATATATTAATATTAATAATTTATATAATATTTATAGTATAATTATATTTAAATATATATATTACGTTTAATCTATATGATATATATATATATATATAATATATATTTTTTTAATTATATACTTAACAAAGTCTTCTACAAATTATACACACTAAATAAAAATTAATCTATAACTGAATATAATAAGTAACCTTATAAAGTAAATAATTATTATAAATATAAATTTATATAATTATAATAAATATATATATTATATTTATATATATGTGATTATTAAAAAAAAGAATTGTGTGTTTTATTCGTGTGTGTAGTGTAGTTGATGTTGTGTTTAGTGTGTCCAGTGTTATGTGTGTAGACAATTTAAACCACGACTGAAAATTGTCTTCAATTTTTGTTCGTGTGTACCACAGTGTGGTTTTCGGCATGCTAAGCTTGCACCATTAAGGTAGTATTTGGATACACATATTTCTATAGTTGGGAAAAACTCTTCTGGCGGAGTTTATCCCCTTCGTCGTTTACAGTTTGTACGTATATAATGTTATCTTTCTCTGCGAAACTTTTAACGAGGAAGGGGAGAAATTCCACAGTCGCGATATGATTCTTGCACGGGGGACATTGTTGAACTTTGTTCGGGGCTATATATAGCCCTACAGGAGGGCTTCCCGGATACTGATGAAGCGGTAATAATTTTATATTTTTCGCAAAATTCGAACTCTGCTTTGCTTCCTGTATAAAACAGGTCTAAAATAAATTGGTTTTATTGAGCATCTCGGCCATCGCCTATCCGACTCTAAGCCGTTCCCGGCCAATTTACTCAAAGTAATTACAGCTTGAGGGTTCCCTTGCATTAGTTGTTGTGTCTGATGGATTCCCTTATTTTTTAATATAAATAATATATATACTCATTTAATATATTATATAATATTTATAATTTATTAAGCAATATTTTTTTTTTTGATATACTTTTATAGTAATGTATATTTTTTTTACATTTAATAATTTTATTATAAGATAATTACTATTTATTAATATGTATATATAATAATATTGATATATTTTATTTATATATACTTAATTATAATAATATAATATATTTTAAAGAGGTTATAAATAACTATGGTACGTATTACTTCTCTGTACCAGCGGGATATATTTCACTGGAGACGGCGGAATTTGACATATTTTTGCCGTTCGGTTCCTCGGCCGGAAACTCGGGAATGATCTCTAGATGTACATGAAAATAAAAATTGAAAAAATTAAAAAAAACTTTGCTGGAATGGAATTATTTTACATAACATACACATAGCCGTTTTTTAACAAAATATTAATAAAAAGGTAGGGATGGAGGCTAGCTCTTATTAATTCTAGTGGGTAGGTATTTTCATTACACTAGTTTGAGGTGTATTACATTTTTTTCATACCTGTTAATTATTTGAAATTAAGTTGAATCCAAAATCTGTTAAGAGATGGGATTATATTAGAATAATAAATTTTTATATCCAAAACAAGACACTGACAGTGATAGATTTACTTATATATAATAATATATTTATTATATAGTAGTATATAATATAATAATATAGATATATATTGGATGTGATCTTGCAGTATAGATATATAATATAGAGTAAATATATATAATATTGCTAAATGGAAATACTATATTCCAATTTTTCAGAAAAATGGCTCGGTGAGGGGGCAGTGAAAGAAGGTTTCAAAGAGAAGATAATGACTCGTTTGAATTATTCAATTAAGGCTTTATCTATATCTGTAGTTAGAATGAGTATCTGCTTCAGGCCTTTAGATAATTCTAGGAATTTTACTGCTGTCTCAATTTGTGCTGTATTGAAAGTTGGTAATAATTCAATCTCTCTTTACAAAAAAATATTTTCTTATAGAAATAAAGATATTTTGGTTTTAGTGGGCAAAAACACGTTCCTATGAGGGTTCCTCGGCTCTTTCAGTGATTTGTGAGAATGGGCTGGTACTTCGATTGGCAAATTTAAATTTATATTTTTTCTAAGGTTGTCTGTGGATTTAGGGTGGTATTGAATAATATGGTGAGCAAGTTTTTTTGGAGAAGGAAATTTTCTTCATGGGATCGATTTAGTTTCAAAGGAGGGTCGAGATCTTTGCGGGCTTTTATTTTGGGGGTGTCCTTGTTCAGATTTACAGGTTCCTCCCTTTTACCTAATCCCAATTTTAATTTCCAAGGTTATTCTCTTCGGGTGATTGATTTTTCCATATGTTTATGGAAGTGGTGTTGTATTAAATGGTTTTGGTGAACTACTTGTTTTTATTTTTTTGTGGCATATTTTACTATATTAAAGAAAACCAGACAGATGAATAATAAATAATTCTTTTACGAATTGGAATGTAAAAGTGTTTTAAAAATAATTTTGTTATATTTTTATGGAGGCTGGTGAATTATAATATGTGGGGACAAAAATTCTGTACACCAAATTAGATGAATTAAATCTAATACAAATCTTGTTTAATATTAATTATATATACTAATATAATATTGATATATTGATTAATATAAAGATAATAATTATATTATATTAATATAAATATAATATATATAATTACTATTAATATATTATATTAAATATAATATAATATATCAAGTTGACATAATAATAATATATTTTAAAGTTATATAGAATATATTTTTGTATACAATTTCTTTTATAGTTAAAGGAAAGTTTCATTTAGAAATTCCGGTTCGGTCATTCGGCAATTTTTATTTGTTGATTCCAGCGGGCTTAATTTTTCGTTTTCCGGCCGGATACGGAAATTTCATAGTTCCCGGCGTAACAACCCTAATACTATATATATATAGATCTTTTATATATTAATAATATAAATAGTATTATATATATATATATATAATTAATATTTATAATTATAATTATACTCATTTAGTTTATAATATTAATAATTTTATTATATATTCCTAATATAATTTTTTTTCTTAATATCGGGCAAGAAAAATGCTAGACAACGCATTCATCGATCAGATACTTCCTATACTATATCTTAATGCTCGAACACCAACACGACAACCATTAACTGGGAAATTAAGAAAATTACTGCCTTCTCGCAGATTTTGAACCACGTGCGTGGTTGTGAACTAACGGAAAATTACCCCGACTGGCTACCCTGGATGCCATCTCTCTCAATTCCCTCAAAAAGTTTGGAATCAAGGACATACACTAGTTTGTAAGCAACGGAGCCACACATTTCAAGAGGCAGAAAACATTTCTCCAGGTGTCCAGCGCCTGGTCGTACCCTCGTTTCCTTATAATGTTTAGATGGATTTAGCCCACAATAATTGCATTCGAATGAGCAGTTATATTATATATATATGAGAGTAATATATATATTTATATATTACTAAAATATTAATTAATATTATTATTATAATAATTTATATATATATATATATAATATATATTATATATATATTATTATATATATAATATATTGTAATGGCGGGGGCTTGGGTTTCAACGTACAAGTACTTGTTTACTTGTACTTGACTGGGGAACTTAGTACAACAAATTTTTGGAGTACTTGTACCTGTACTTTGTAACTTGCAAAGTTAAAATTCATAGGTCTATGAAAAGTTGTCTTCCCCCTTTATTGTGATCCAAGTTTGTAATTTGTGAATATTGTACTTGTAATTGCACCTCTTGTGTACTGGAAATTTGCAAGTACTCTCATTTATCGTGTTATTTCAATTTTAAACTTGCCATATTTGCCTTAACGAGTTATCTGTAGAGCAAACTCTATTTAATTTTTTATACGGGGATGCTCTTAAATACTTATCTGTTCTAAATAAATTTTTCAACTGGGTTTATATGGTTGTGTCAGGGGGTGACTCGTGAGTGGTTTCGACACGCACGTCTTGATTTTTTATAAGAAGTAAAAGATCCACAGAGTATAAAAACCTTAAAAAAAAGAAATAAGTTAATGAGGAATACATGTTCACCTCCAGTTTAACTCTCTTTAGGAGAAAAACGAAATACAACCATTACGCCGTCTCGCAAAATTGTATAAATATATATTACTTCCAATTGACCTTTTCCTTGTGTTTGATCATTTCAAGTTAAGATGACTACTTTCATGACAACATTTTCAAGTAAAAAAAATGAAAAGCTTTTAATTGAAATAAAAGATTGTTGAGTTATTAGAACTTTTAGCAAAAGAGTAATCAAGAGTTCATGCTAAGTTACCCAATAGTAAAATGAATTCTAACCTGAAACTAGGATGGCCTTAACGAGGGCAACGGGCCCAATAAAATTTTTGTTATTATAAAGGGGAAAGGGCCTTTTAATGGTAGACAAAAAACTTTTATAACTATAAACATTTGATCTAGATTGTAAAACTTTTTTTTTTATTCTAAAGACTTAATCATTTATTTGTTATTTTAGTTTAATCTCATGAATTAATATAAAATAAGTATTATTTTGACCTTTATGATTCTTAAAAAAAAAAGAAATATACTAATAATACATAGAAAGATCAAAACTAACAAGAAAAAAAAAATATTACAACAATATGAGTGATGGGAATTTTTACTTAGGTTCTATATAAAGACAGTAAACTTTTTTTCTAAAGAGAGCTACGATTTTATTGTTTCAATTATTATTTTTTTTGGTGTATCCTTGGATAATTATTATAAAAAAAACTATTGGCAGGCTGGGGGGACACCCCTCAATTTTCTGCCACTTTTTATTCACCAATTCATTTTGGGCATTGAATTATATTGCCATCCATGAAAATTTTATAATCTAATTTCTTTCCTTCAAAACTAATATTAATTTTAAATAATTTTACATATATAAAATAAATTGTATATAAATAATAACATATTAATTTTAATAATAATAATATATAATTGATTATAAAAAAAATAAGTAAAATACAATAATATAATTAAATTAATATTTTCTTAATATTTCAATTTTAAAATATAATAAAATATATAAAAAAATTATATAATAATATAAAATAAAATAAAATAATATATAATTAAATAAACAAAAATAAAATTATAATATATAAAAGAGAGACAAATGTAATATAAAAACTGAATATTGATTGGAAATTTTGGAGCTGTGAGAATTAGTCTTATCGGTATTGGAGAGGGGTTACTAGCTCGAAGAAGGAATATAGTATAAAAAAAAATTTAAAATTAAATGATTAAAAAAAAAGTAAATAAATAAGAATAAATAAATATAGAAAATTAACCAGTTATATAAAGAATAAATAAGTACTATTATAGTAAATGAGTTGAGGTACTAAAGCGGACTTGAGGATTATCCTGCTACTATAAGGGTATTATTATGCCGGGGAAAATTAGTTTATTAGCGTGCTGCTTTAGAAAGTCTTATCTGCTAGCTAGGTTTGGTCCGATGAGGATTTGCGTTGAGTGGGAACTGAAGGAACTGAGTGGTGAAGGAAAACAGTTTGGTTTAGAAAGTGGTAGAGGATGCGTGGAATTCAAATTTCTCTTTACAGTTGAACAAATCGATTGGGAAAATGAAGGAGAGGGCAAGATAATTGTAAATTTAGTTTTAGGGATTTGCAACAAGGCGGTATGAATAGGATTAAATAGGGGCGTCCTATGGAAAGGCCCGTTAAGTGAAAGTAGAATGCCTTAGATTTAGATACCAGAAATAATTCTTAGAGAGTATCCAGACCTTGTTCATTCTCATGATATAAAATGATTAATTATATTATTACTGAAATATTTAATTAAAGAAATTCTTTCGGAAAGAAGTTAGAATTTTTTTTTTTTTTGATCTTTTTTTTTTTTTTTTTCTTTTTGTGTTTTTACCACCACTCACGGTGCGAAGGTGAAAAAAAAAAGAGGCCAAAAAAAAAAAAAAAAAAAATTACAAAGAAAAATAAATTGACCTGTAAAACCCACCATATCACCTTGGCCTTAGCTCGTGGGCGGCAGACGCGGTGACGGACTTAAATATAGAGGAAGATTGAATTAAACTTTTTGGAAATAAAAGAAGAAGGCAAGAGTTCCAACAAAAAAACACGATTTTGGCTGGAAATACCAAAAAATAAGCGGCACCACGCAAACTTAAGTGAGGAGGTCGGTGCTCGCAACTCACACTAACAGACCACGGTCTGAAGATCATCAGAGATTTGATCGGACCTTATATTCATCTCGTACAGTACAATACGAATGCACTAGTGGTTGATAGCCGCTTGCCAAGTTCTTGCTCCTGTCCTCCAATCATTCCACAACCAATTTCATTCATTGTCTGCTTTTACTGTCACTGCGAGAACCAAAGGAGACCTTTTAGTGCAGCCTGACGAGAGCCGACGCCACAGCCTCACGTCAGTTTGCGATGAGTAACGAGGGAAAGAACTATGCTCGGAACAGTCAGAATTTCATCCTCACATATCCTGCCATCTGTTATATACCATAATAGAAAAAGAGATAGGGCGACCAACTTCACGACGCCACACGAGAAGAGGGTTCAAGAGGAGTCAAAGCGCAAAAGTCGTATCTTGGGACAGTTTATAAGCCTCTTAGCCTTAGCTTGCTACTCTGCCATAATAAGACTCTCGGTACGCGACTTAAGGAGTTGCGTCTGGAACCGATTTCCACCCCAAATAGGAACCAGTATTCCATACAGGTTCGCGAATAAGACCTCGTTTCTATATTTAACTGGAATATCTGAGCCAGGAGAGAAAAAAATTCTCACTGCCAATTTGAGCTGAACAGAATCCCTCTCCCTTTGATGCCATTTCTAGCAACCGAGTGTGATGTGAGGTCTCCAAGACCAATCACTATTTATGTTTAGTCCTTTAGAAGCTTAAAACACAAACATATTTTTCTTCATTTTAAATAAGAAGATTCCGCTTTAAATAATAGTTGCATTCAAATAGTCTGAAAAAATACCACATTGACGGATTCATTTCTAGTAAAAGATTTGGAATTATATAATATATATATATATATATATATGATATATATATTATATTATATACTATATATATATAAATATAATATATATATATAGAACTTGTCCTTTAAAAGGAAGGTAACCGATAATATATCGAACGAACGATGAATCGATTTTTGTTCGATTATTCAAAGGCAATATCGTGTGTGCGTGAAAGCTTGTTCCAATAACATGTTAATATATATATATTTTTTAACTAAAGGAGAAATACCTCATTCCCAAGATTAAATCGCAAAAGATGGAAAGAAATAGCCCTATCGGTCTCTCTCGCCTCAGCGGGGGACGACGACGGGGGACTTCGTCCCCCGTCTGTCCCTCCGTTCACGGCTCGTAGCCCTCTTTTTTAAAAAAAAATTTAAATCTAACAAAAAATATTAAACTATGATAAAATAAAAAAGTCCAACTTGTGCCGTTACTCTCGCGCCCTCTATTCTATGTGTGAGTTCTTTTAGCTAACACATCGTCCGTAACACGTGGCATGGTTCTGCACAGAGTATATAGCGTTTCTAGGGCGATTCTTCCACCTGATATCATCTGCCTTATTCGTGATCAGCACGTTCCTCTACCTTTTACATAAAGCGGGCACACTGGGCCGAATCAAAAACCCTACTTGCACTCTAATATCCCTTACTACATCTATTACTACCTGTCAGTTGCTCCTTACACGTTCACGTAGTATAATATCGGAAGCTAATCATATGATTAATATATTTAACGTGTTCATTGAGCAACATCATATAATTACTATCATTTGCATATGACTAAACTAATAGTTAATAATATTTAATGAATGGCGATTATTATAAATTAGTATTATATTATTATTAATTATTAAGGAGAGTATTATTATTATTATTATTATTATTATTATTATTATTATTATTATTATTATTATTATTATTATTATTATTATTATTATTATTATTATTATTATGTATTATCTATTAATTATTTGATTATTATTATTATTATTATAATTATTATTAAAAATTAAAAAATGAGATACTAGTACTCAAAAATTTTACAGAGGAATTTCATACTACAATGAATTCAGGAAATTGTATATACTGCCGATTTTGAATAGGACAATCTTGCTTTATTACAATTTTATAGGTATTATGAATATGGTGCTTGTGTTTGGTTTTCCAAAAGAAAAAACTTTTAAAAAATTACATACACCTTTTTGGCTCTCTATTTAGCTTGTGATTATAAACTGCTTTTAACTTTCCTACTTTGATGGCCTAAATTTTGAAAAATCTATTTTTCTTTTCACATCATTAAATTTTGAAATTTAAAAAAAAAAAAAAAAAAAACAACATGAAAAACTATCTTCCTATAAATAAAAACAGTGTGATTGGAGTTTTTATTGGCGAAATTTATAATCATTGAATCATTGTAAAATCCAAAACTCAGCTCTGAAGCACCATTTGTACATGGCTGTGATTGTCATGGTTTATTAATTTACAATTATATACTATAATAATATAACCGCCTCAGACATCAATATAGGTTAAGTAGTATAACATGGTAGTGACTATTATATATACTATATATATATACTATATATAGGTGAAGGTTATATATATATATTGATCTTTATTAGTAATACTACTAATATTATATATATATATATATATATATATATATATATTTAATTATATATATAGTATATATATAGGTATATATATATATATAGTATAATATATATAATCTAATATATATATACGTGATACTATAGATATAATAGTACATATTAATAAGACTATATAATATATATTATGTATTAGATAGATAAGTAGATATATATATATATATAACAGTAAAGTATATAAATACATATTATAACATTTATTAAACAGATATCAGTGAGTATTTTTCATTTAAATTTTGCCTTATGTTAGAAAATGTTATTTATATTTTAATATATATTATTATTCTTATCTAATATTATTTCTTATTTACTTATATTATTATTTTATTATTTAACTTTTTTATATTTTATTATTATTTTTTTAATATATTATATTGTATATATAGATATATATTATAATTTGTATTTATTAATACTAATATATATAATATATTATATATATTATACACTATATATATAATATATATATATATATAATTAGATAGATATATATAAACATATATAATTATGTATACGTACTAATGCCAAGATTTGCGAATAGCTTTTATTCATTCATATTAATAATTTATATAATTCTCCACGTTATATATATATATATAATATTATATATATAATCTATAACGCTCTAAGTACTATACTTTAGGGACACCCCGTACATATAATATATGTATATATATATATTTTATAATATACCCTCATTTATCAAAAATACCACAGAGGGTAAAAAGTTTAGAGTTCTAAGACACCCTTCAATAACAACTTTGAGTCTTATTCTACTACCTTCGGGTTCCGGTGTAGCTTCGTAACCCTCTAAAAGATATTAACCTACTAATATATATGAGATTAGAGAAAACTACTACTGGTAGTAGTTAAAATGCAATTTTATTATATATATATTATATAATATTTTCAGTTTATAAATTTACTCAGTTTTAAATTTTTAACTACTTTTTCCTACTGTAGTAGTAGTAGAAAGATTAGTAGTAAATTTTCGTTTCTCATTGTCTAGTACATTATCTATGAGATTTTTATTGCGGCGAATAATTTTGAACAACTTTTTTTATTTTAACAATCATTTATTCAAGGTACTTTTCTTTTTTTTTACTACTGGTTCAATTTATTACAGAAACTAATAGTTTATTTTCAGCTTTGTATATATATTAATGTACTAATACCTCATATATATACTTATATATATATATATACTGCATATCCATATATACATATACAATAATAGATATATACCTATACTATGAGTAAACTATAATATTATATCATAGTGATCTATTTCACGAAACCATGATACCATCATGGATCAGCAACTTGAAATAACTTCATAAACTTGAAGGCTTAAGACGGCACATCATGTCATTGAACTTCATTAAAAATCGATCCATATAGATCAGATCACGGCATTCAGGTAGTAGATTCGAACTCTCTATTCCTAGCTCACTGGTATATGGCTCTACCACTTACACACACGAAGGTTTATGAAGACCTCACCAAAAAAAATTATTTAAATAATTTGCCTAATATCATATATATAATATATAATGCATATTTTTATTCTATTTATATGAAAAAATTCTTTTTCATATATTTTTATTTATATTGTATATTAATATATATATATAATATTAATATATAAATATATATATAGTTTGTATATATATATATATATATTAAATTACTACTATTAGTAGTACTATTATATATATCAGGCTTGGCGTTCAAGTACAAGTACTTGTACATTTACAAATTCACAGTACAATTTTTGCGAGAGTACGTGTACGTAGTACTTGCAGTTCCTAATAACTAAGTGTACTTTGTACTTGTACTGAGGAATTTGTACTCTAAACTTGTGCTTTGTTACTTTGCCAAGTACTTTGTGGAATTTTTAACTTGTCAAAGTATTTTTCTTTTTATCATTTTTACTACGTATTGATATTATTTATTCTTAACCATTGTATTCCTAAAATAATTTACCATTTATGAATATAAAGCTATTGTCTTATATTAATATCATATATATATGTATATATATTACTATATATATATAGAGTATATATATATAATATGAATAATATATTATAGCAATAGTTTTAT
>JABUQX010115697.1:15000-27500 GCA_015478945.1 Trachelipus rathkii | reverse complement strand
GAATAGATGATGAAAGAAAGCCATTATATGTTTAATACGTATAACAGATATCATGAGAGGAAAACAGGAGTAAAAAATGTTTTGACAATATTACAAAGAATAAATATTCATGAATTCTTTTGAAGTAGGAAAATCTCCTTGATTGGATACCATTTAAGTAGAAATTCGTTAATAAAAAATGTCGCTAATAAGTAGTCAGTGAGTGATTTAATAAATTATATTCATGTTTGCTGGGAAGAAGGTGTGACGTAAGTAACCAGCAAAGACTTAACTCGAAAAGGACGTCTGGCCCGTGTTTCCAAATTTATCAAGGTTAAGTAGTGTACTTAAATTAAATACAAAACGGTAATTGGTAATATTTTACTTTCATGGAGAGTGTCGGTGGTGTAATAGTATATTGAGAGTGGAGAGGGCTGATTGACAAAGTTAAAATGTATTACTGATAACAGATTTGGAAGAATGATAAATAAACAGACTAATTAGGCATGGTAGATGTTAGATGTGTGGATCAAGGTTTCTACCATGAAAAATAATACTATGGCAGAGAGAGATACTCAGAAAAGAAGAAAGACGTACTTGAATGCTATCTTGATTTAGGTAAGACAATTAAACAGAGTTCAAAGAGAGAGTTGTGAAGACTATTGGAAAGCTATGGAGTAAACTGAATGTGTTAAATGCGGTAAAAACAGGAACAGTAAAGCTTGCGTTAGAATTAAGAGGAGGGAAGTGGAGCTGTTTAAAGTAGGAATAGGCATGAGACAATGTTGTGTTATGTCTCTATTGTTATTTATCTTTATGGATAGGATAGTTAGGGATACGAATAGAATTGTGAGAAAAGCTAATAAGGATCCACATGAGGGTAGTTGAGTGATCAGCATTTTACGATTTGCTGAAGGTACTGTGTTTGATGATGATTCAAAATAAAATTACGTTATTTGCTGTTTGAGTTTGAACGAGGATGAATAGCGGAAGAATCAAAAATTAATCCTGCTAAAAGTAAAATTACGAAACTTTGCGCAAAACTTAAAGAGAATGAGTCTCAATCTGGGTTGGAAAATATAAAGGTGGATACGGAAAGTCTGGTGGTAACTCCAGTCTTTAGGTATTTAAGAAAAGATATTTTGATTTTCTAAGGGATGAAGAAAGAGATTGATCATAGGATTGAGGAGGGTGAAAGAATACTGAGTAGTTTTAGTGAAATATAAAAAAGGAAATTTATTTAGGAGGTAAAAATGATTGTTTATATATATATATAAGTAGTAATATTATATAATTTAAATATATATATATATATATATATAATATATATATAGCTATATATATATTATAGTATATATATATATATCGTAATAATATAATAGTAAAATTTATATATATATATATTATAAATATTTATATATAAAATTATTAGTATAATATTTTTATTATATATAATATATAGGTTAGTGAGTGGGTATATTATTAAGTATATTGAGTATGTTTCCACTGATGGGATTCTTTAACTGAGCTCCTAAAAGGGTAGGATTAAAAAATTAAAACCTCTTAATTAATGAAATAAAAAGGAACAATTGAGTTGTGTAATTGAATAGACTCAAACGAGATGGTTTGTGGGATAAAGAGAAGAAAACATGAAAAATGTTGGATATGATAGTGAGGTTAGAGAGAGAGGATGAGAGAGAGAAGGGAGGAAGAAAGAGAGAGAGAGAGAGAGAGATGATGAGAGATGAAGAAGAGAGAGAGAGAGAAGAGAGAGAGAGAGAGAGTGAGAGAGTATGAAAAAGAGAAGGAGAGAGAGAGAGAGAGAGAGAGAGAAGAGTATGAGAGAGAAGAGAGAGAGAGTGAGAGAGATGAGAGATGTGTGATGAGAGAGATTCTGTGGAAAGATAAAGTGTTGAAACTCTCTTGGTTCCACATACGTATTTTTTTTTTTTTTTTTTTTTTTAAAAAAAAAAAAAAAAAAAAAAAAAGTAATGGAAATTTTATCAATATTTTAACTGTTTTTTTTTTTTTTTTTTTTTTTAAAAAAATAAAAAAAAAAAATTTTAAATTAAATTTTAAAAAAAAGAGAATATTTAGACTTAAATAATATCTTCTGCATTAAAGTAAGGTTTTTAGATAAATTGTTGAAGTGATCAGCAAAGAAACCGTCGGAAGATGCAACCCATATCCAAGTAGCTGATAGAGTCCAAAAAGACTTTAATAGGAATATATATCTTCCATTTAGTTGGATGTGAAGAAAACACCTGATATTTTTAAATACAAAAATGTGTTAAACATTTCTAAAAAAATTCGGACGACTTTAGAATGGAATTGGGAAAAGTAGGATTGAACCCTAAATAATGGATCCTTGGAGAAGCGTTTGTGCATGGAAGCATCCTTTACAGGGTGTAAGTAACCGTCTGAATAATCTTGGAACAAAATGGATTTACTTGAAAGGCGACTAGCAAGATATACAAATTAATTAACAATCGAATTTACATCTTCATTGACTGCCGCCAGGTTATGTAAAACGGCGGGCGATGAGTATATATATATATCAAATATATATATATATATATATATACTATATATATAGTCATATATATATTATAATATTATTATATATAATATGATCTATATAAGTATCGTATATATTCTATGAATAGATGTATATTATATATTATATATTATATTATTATATATATATATACTTGTTGAATAGATCGTCAGAAATGATCACTCGAGTCCGCGAATATGAAAAAATTCATATATGTGGCATCCTTGGATTTGAAAAATTCTGATATCCTTACTTTCACACATATTTGGGCTTTAAAAAAATCCTTTTGAAGTAAAAGATCTTGTGCTACGCGAAGAGTGGACAAATTGTCACAATCGTATTTCTTATTCTTGTTCCAACTATATTTTCGAGCATATTTTGCGAATATATTTCTTAAATAACATTATATCTTTATATATATAGTATATTATATATATTAATACTATTATATTATATATATAATATATCTATACTATTATAATATATAATATCATAATAGAACTAACTAATAACGTAGATTTACTCATCTTTATGAAATATAATTAGTAGTAAGGGGTGGTAAACGTTTATGTAATTTCAATATATAATAAAGTACGTATATAATAATAATTTTATATAATTGAAGTATGTAAATATATATAAAATTATATATTAGTTTTAATATATTTAATATATTATTTATTAAAATAATATCATATAGGAATATATTTCATATAACTAACTAATGAAAATATTTATGTAGTTTATATATAATAATAATATAAATAAACTATAAATATATTGAATAATATTTCATAGTTAATAATCAAATATAAAATAAAAAACGTCCAAAATTTATATAATAGCATTTGTACATTTTTCTCTCTATTATATACAGATTTTTAAAGCAAGTAATGAATAAAATAGAATTGTCGTCATTATAAGATATCGAATTGAGCTTGTTTATAGCCTGTGTTAAAGGAAAATTAGAAATAGTCTCCAGGGTAGAGGGTTTTCTTCCTTCTCCAGTGAACACCGTTAAAATTGTTATAAACTTAGCAAATATTACAACAGGATGAACAAAAAGAAGAAGACCAATTGGTCCTTTTTGAGAAAGGATGATTATTACATATTTCACAAGAAAATGATCTGATATTGGTCTTTGATGAGATGAGAAGTGAACAATGCCTGCCAAGAGCTATTGTCCCTTTTTTCAGACGAACCAAAAGACTATTTTGTTGTCCTATATTAAGACTCCGCCTAAAAAGATACTCATTTTATTCACCTGTTTCACTTAAGACACCAAAAAAAAATACTAAGATCCACAAAGTCCCATTTTCTAAAAAAAACTGTGAGAATTGACGAATTCTCGTTAATGAAGTATTAGGTAAGTAAGAATCTTCCCGTGCACTAATATTTCCATCAGTGGAAATAACAAAGTAGTATTTTCAAACCTTTAACATATTATTTACTACATATTTTTTATATACGCTAATTTATATTTGTGAACAGAATTGATAAAATTTAAGTTCAGTCACATTTTTTTTTCTTAAAATTTTTTAAAGGATTGTTAAAGCTTAAAATGGTTATTATGTGAACCTTTGGTATTTAAAAATTAGAAAAACATTTATTAAATAAAAGAACATGATGGGTTATTATGGCCGTATCAATTCAATCAAGCATCTAGACATATAAGATTTTAAATTTTGAAAATTAATTAATAGGGATTAATTTTGGCAGTATCTTCAGAAAACAGTTAAATTGAGAGAAGACACTAATACATTTTGAAGAACTAAAATTGTATGAAAGAGATTACATATTTTAAAAACATGAATTTTAAAAGAGTTAACGATTTGGTCACGAAATAGTGTATAGAAAACATATATCCATCAAAGTTAAAAATATTATCGAGCTTATTATTATTTTTCGTATAGATAATATTTTATCTAGTAAATATGCAAAAGTTCAATTAATATTTCTGGATTCCATTCGTTTTATTCTCAAATATTAAATATTTATTAATTATTAAATTCATCGGATAAAACTTTTAAATTATTATTTTGAAATATTTAAATTTGCTCAATTATAATTATTATTTTCAAATTTTGTGCAAAGGAGATCAAATACCCGAACCCTTGGGCCACCTCTTTGGCAATTATACTCATTAAGCCTATGACACATATTAAAATTTTCAAGATTTTTTTTATTTTTTAACTGAGAAAAATATAAACATTGTTAAAGGTTCCTGTCCTTAAAACTTTGTTGTTTTAATTTAGTTTTTGTTTAAATAGAAGTGAGAAGGGAAGTAAGATATTCTCAAACATCTTATTCAATATTTTTTATAAACTTCTCTTAATTTATAGCATAGAAAATATCAACAAGAAAGTTCAACTTGATATGTTCTTTAACCCTCAATCACTTTTCTTCACATTATAAAAAGTTTCAATAGGTTCCACCCGCATGAGACAAAATATATTTCCCTATCTTCCTCAATTCTTCTGAACGATATTTACAATATGACACGTACATCCGTTATTTATTTCTATTAAGGTTTAATTAAGTAGTAGAAGAATCAAATAAAAAAAATATTCCCAAAAATAATTAAGATTATTCATTAAAGTGCATATGTACAGAAATCTCTGATAAAGAAAAAAAAAATCCCAACTGGGCTTCCCACAGAATTCAAAAATTTGTCATTTAGATTTTTTTTTTATAATATAGTTCCTTGAATGAACTTAAAACCTTATACTAAATTACAAAATTAAAATTAATTTAAGAAATTACATATGCAGTAATAATGGGGGGTAGGGGGTTCACGTTGTAAATGCATGTTAGATTGGAAGTCATTGGGAAAAAAAGAAGCTTGGAGTGTCGCCTTCATTGAATTAACTTAGTATACAAATATATGTAATTACTGTATTTATATACCTATAATATATCTGTTAGAAGTTTAAGATTTTCATCCGAGCCCGTACAATCAAACAACTTTACTTTCCATATAAAATAAAGTGTTCTTTGACATTACAATAAAAAAATGTTCCTTTACATTTCCCACATGACAATATACTTTGTTCTTATTACAAACAGATCATGCGAAATAAATTTGGATTCTTAACCGAAAATTTGGATGTTTATACCAGTTTAGAAACTCGTTTTCAATAGTATACTATGATATTTATTAAGAATTAATTAAAAATTGTTTTTTAAAATAACTTACGTATTCAATATATTGTTCATTTAAGTGGAGTAAAATTAAAATAGCGGGACGTATGCAGTGGAAAAAATCTGCAATTGAGTACTTAACATCTATCTTGCAAAAACAGTATTTCAATTGTTATCGCATATAAGACAAGGCATTTAATATAAAAACATGGTTTCGACGTTTATGCTACACAGATAGCAAAACAATGGTAAATTTTTCTCAAATATAATTTCCAGCGTGTTACTATAGTCTGGAAAAGGAGAGATATTTACCTTGTCTCCTCATCTGTTGCATCAAGAGGTCATAACCGATTATTTTATAATATAAAAAATATTGTATAATAATTTGTTTTTCTTTAGCCTTAATAATCACAATAGTAATAATAAATTATAAGTATATTTGCAAGGAAAAAACAAAATAAAAACAAAAACAATAATACCGGTAAATTTGTTATTTTACTATATTGCAAAATATCTTACAAAACATTTTAATATACCATTGGATCAATATATTTTACAAACAAGACAAGATATACGTAAATAACAAGTTCTTATGAGCATTTTATCAAATCTAGTCCGATTTTAAATTTAAAAAGCATATCGCAAGATGAAGATTCTCAACAATACAATAAAATTAAAAAAAAAAAAAAAAACCAAAAACACGTAAACAAAAATAAATAATAATAAAAAAAAAAAAAAAGTACATTCAAGAAAAGGCGATTTCTTACTAAGTGGAAAAAGTATACTACAGTATCAACATAATTTTTTAAAAATGTATCTGTAAAATATATTTTCAGTAATATTTGAAGCTAGACTATCATCTGATGAGAGAGAGGAAAAATGCATTACAGTCATTACTAAAAAATCAAAGTATCGGAACAGTCATTTCCGAATGGTTCATGCGAAAAGTCATGTTCCAAAAATAAATGTTATGGCCAAATCATAATCACTTATTTAAAACCAGCTGCTCCGGAGGTCCGGCAGGATCAATTTAAAATTTAATCTCGATCGAATAAAAGTAAGGCCGGTAACTCAGACGATCGGAGCAGTTGGTAATTTCTACAAAATGGAATGAAGACAGCCGGAGACTGAGTAGTCCACGGGATGTCCTGGAGTCCGGAGCCGGAGCCTGAGATTCATTCGTTTAGGACAGTTCAATAAAAGCAAAAAAAAAAAATAGAAATAAAAAAGAAAAAAGATGCGTAACTTAAGATACTTAGATTATTTAACATTTTACATTTTTGAAATGTATATCATTGTGTTGAAATTTACTAGCCCAACACCCTGGTTTTGAAAAATTTACAAATCAAAGGAAATGGAGAACATTTAATAAAATTTGCGGGTGATCTACATCTATTACACAGTGATGTAATAGTACATTTAAACGAAGTGAACATTATATCAACAGATTCTGTTGAAAATAAGATTGAGATGGTATGAATACAACATGTTAAAACAAACGTCTCCATAAAGTTAGAGTCCGAAGTTATAAAACAAATTTAGGGATTTTAAGCAAGAGAAATTCCTTATGGTAACTAATAGGACTGCCCAACGATTCGAAAGGCTATGAAAGAAGTATGAAGAGGAAACCGGTAAAGAGCAAGCAAATGGTGAAGAAGTCGAAAAAATGTTCACCTGGTCTGCATCCGTTTCAAGAGAGAAACTGTAATGGGTTACTAACTCCCGTACTTCTTATTCCATTACCATACCTCATAACTACTACCGAAAAGATATGTGATACGTCACATAGCCCCTAGATAAGTGCTAAACACCACACCTGTTAAACGTAATAAAAAATCATCACAAATAATGGGTGGCTGCCAATTCAAAGCACATTGAAAGTTCAACTCAACCTCCTATGAACGTTGCTTAATAGAGACCTTATAGATTAGTATAATCCTATCAAGAAAGTACTATAGGTCGAAACTGAAACACATAAAAGAAATATTAAGAATTAGTTTTCCATCAAAATGAATAACTAAAGAATATAATTAAGGATAAGAATACAATGACCTTACTATCAAATTTGGCAAAAAAAAGAAAAAAAATGGCAAAATTCATAACAAAAAAAAAAAAAAAACCAAAAAAAGCATCACACCAAAATTCCTATCACTATCTAATTTAGTTAAGGTGGTTACGGTTTAGGTTAGTTGTTAGGAATCTCCTGAAATTTATCTTCCCAACACAACTTATAAAATAGACATAATTTTCTTCGCACAAAAACGGCATAAACTCAAACCTTCCCTGTTGAATATGTTTTTTGACGTTCAATCTATCGTGTCCTAAGAAAGTTTAGTGAATTAAAACCTTCTGTGCCAAGAATTATAACGTGAAAGCTTTAAAATAACCCGTTCCTTCCAGTCGCGTTTCATCCTACTGTGAGGCATTGCGGGAACGAAGCTGTTCATCAGCTGGCATGTACGTTTCATGATTGGGTTTGCGGATCAGAAAGAATTGTGTCGGCATGATAATGTTCATAGGGGATGAAGATCAAAAATTAGAAACTAAATGGAAAGATTATCAGCAATAGTGATTCTTTGTCAGGGAAGAATCGATACGCGCACATCTATAGCAGCGTGGTAGGGCATTTGGATATGTCGAGTATAACAAGAGATAAGAAGGCATTAGGGAAAATTTTAAAAGAGTTGGTTGTGGTCCGAATGTAGTCCTTTTCGTGGTTTATCGAGAATTATGGATATGCTGCAGAAATTAATCGGCGAAACATATAGATTCCGAGAATGGACCGGAGTCATCGAAAAGATGAGCGAACAGGAGTTGGAGGTTAGAAAGTTGGGCGAGTGGTGGACTCAATATTCAGACTTAAGGGATTGTGCGGTAGCAGGTTGATCTATCCCTAGCACTAATATTCCAGGGTTAAGAAGGGTTCCTCACAGTTGTGCCGAGTTCCACCTTTTTTCGACGTAAAAGTGATAAGTATAAAGTACAAGAACGAAAATTAGTAAAGGATAAAACATTAAAATTAAGAAGTAACTCTCCTCACATTCTTAAAAAACCAATAAAATGGTATACCTACAAGACCATTCGCCTTCCTGGTGTTTTAAGTTCGGAGAGGGTTAAAAATAACTTCTTTATGTTAAGGTTTTAATCTTCGTTTTTCTATATTTAGGTTGCTGAAATGTGAAAAGTGATTTTGGGGCCTAATTTTTATATCATTTTATCCTATACGTGAACTCAAAATTAAAATAGAGAAGTAACCTCCCGCATTCAACCACAACCGCATAAAATATAATTGGATCTATATAAAGGTTTATGGTAGCTTGTTTTTACAGTTTTTAATGTTGAGTAGAAAACATAAGTTGGCAGAAGAAAAAACTTGAAAATTGAATGTGGGAGATAGTCTTATTTAGCTACACAATCTGTATAATGACATTATTTAGCTTATAGTAATACCTTTCCAATATGTGCAACTTTTCTCCCTACTCTTTGGTAACAAGACGCTCATTTTGTAACATATGTACCAATCCTAAATACTGATAACAGTTTTATCATTTCATAATTTTTGGTATCAATTTTTTTAGTGAATAGTATAGATTTAGGGGAAAGTATGTCATCTGTCTTAATCTTAGATAATTTTTTTTGGTTATCTGATGACAAGTGGGAAAACCTGTTTAGTCACTCATGACTTTGACCTCAATGTAAGCAATCCGCTTTTCTTCGAAAATTTAAAAAAGAAATTTGCAGAACTGACTGCAAATATTTGGCGAATGCGCGTAATATGAAAATCAAATATATAGTATATAATATATTATTATGATATAGTATTATATTATACTATATATATATGTGAAATATATATATGTCATATATATACTGTGTATTCTGCAAGCTACTTGGTAGAAAAATTTTCATTCTCTCATATTATTAAACTATATCATATAGCACATTAACCTATATTATATAGTTATTTGACATATGAGAACGCGTCATCAGTCACTGGAGACCTTCTACTGTATTTATATGGAGATGTTAGATGGCTGGGTTGGATGTTTTCACTCCGATGTCTATATCATTCATTCCGCGTTCAGAACTAATTGATAATTTATCATCAATCTCTTATGACTTATGTAATTTCAACTTTATGAATTCTTACAGGAGCGTCCAGTGGGAAAGATCCCCCTACATATACCATCACATATTAAACGTACTATTATACCTTATAAATTTTCCCAATCCTTCATTTTATATTTAAAAAAAATTTGGCAAGAGTACATGTAGCATGAAAATATCTTCTAGAGGAATGGGGTGGGGAACACTCAGTCACTGCACAATTTCCATTTATATTTCATTTCCGAGTGTTGCAAATATATTTTCCTCCTTACTTAAAACTCTTTCTCTGTCGGTAACGCAATAATTTCGTTCCTCTTTTTTACTCTTTGGAACCTCGCCAAAAGCTTTTTCTATAATTTTCCTTTTTCTTTATCTTTTTCTTTTCTGCTTATACCACAGATGCCTGCAGAACTCTTTCTTCAAACTACTGTTTCAAATTTCACTATACATGATTTCGATGTTATCTCTCCTACTCCACCTTCTTCACCTCATTTATGTCTATTATAAAATCTTCTAAAGCTATTATATTTCGTCTCTCTGATCTTAAAACTGAAATACGTGTGATTCTGACGATATTCGAACTGTGGTTCTCAAAGCGTATCGATCTTGCATCCTGTCTAAGGAAACTATATTGTCTGCACCAATCAACTTCTACCTATTCCTTTTTCTAGTGGAAGTTTGTGTTCATTCAGTCAATGCAGGAGACAAGTGACCCTCCAAGTCTCTAATTATCACCCTAACACTCCAATCTCTATTATTTTTAAACTTATAGAATCTACACAAAACTGATATGTTCCAATATTATACAGTTTATTAAAAAATTTCCATTAATATACATTATCGCTACGATAAAAGTATGTATTTTTTTTAATTTATATCTTTATCAGTATTTATTAAGAATCTTATATTTTAAAAATTAGTAGAAATGTTTTCATTGTTCCAAAGGTTATAAGTTTTAATACATGATGATAATAAATATGATAATAAAAGATCACAATTAAGGGTCAGAAAAGCCTATGGTCAGAAGCAAAACAGTATAAAATTACTATATGAAGTATGAACAAGAGTCTTGGGTTGGCCGAGTACTGAAATTTTTCGCCCCGCCCCACATCGTACCGCACAGCACCGAGTCACTGTAATTGTTTGTCACACCTCACCCTAATTAAGAGTTTAAATTGACAAAATTGTAAAAACATTAAACTGTTTGTAGGACTAGGGAAAGATAGGGAAATAATTTGATTCTGCTTCTGTGCTTTGAAAGTTTTGATTTATAAGCTCATACTTTTCTCAGCAACTACATCTTTCAGCAGTGGCGGCTCGTGGTTCTTGTGCAAGAGTCCTTTTTAAGACCCCTCATGTAAGGATGGCCAAATAGAAAATGAGGAAAATGGTATTATATATATATATATATATATATATATATATATTATATATATATATATATATATATATATATATATATATATATATATATATATATATATATATATATATATAATATATATATATATATATATTATATATATTTATTATATTAATATAAATTCTATAGATACTGACATAAACAAACATTATATTTTCTTATCTGACGAATGCCCTTGTAAATTTACACACTTTTTAAAATTTCAAACTTTATTATTACAAACAGACATAAAAATTATTAAAAATTCACTTCTACATAAACATATTAATAACTATATAATGAACCAAACTATATTCCCACTAGGCTTCGCCGGCTATCAGCACGGCCTCTTCAGGCGAGAACAAATCAGACAGAAGCTTCTACGTTTCCAGGATTCCAAAAAGATGAGGAGTTTAACGATCAGGTGGTTGTTGGTTATTCATTTTATTATCGATCCTATTGTAAAATCTTGTGTTTTTCATTATTAAATTCTGTGTGGCGTCTATGTTTACTTCTCCCGCTATTTTATTAAAGTTGTTACTGTTCTTTATACAGAATGATTCGATCAATTTTCTTTTGTTGTTATCAGAGACAAAAATTATAGGTTGCATGTTATCAATATTAATTTCTATGGTTCAATCTTCTCCTATGCTAGGTTAAAGCTGAATTTAGGTTGTGTGTGAAATTAAAGGGCATTCGTCAGATAATATATATATATATATATAGTATATATATATATATATATATATATATATATATTATATAGATACTATATTATATATATATATATATATATATATATATATATATATATTATATTACTATATATATATGCAAATTTGTAGAAACTGTACTGTGAAACTACCGCGGTACCTAACTATAACCTAACCTAACCTAACTAACTAACCCTTAACTTAACCTAAATTAATTTTCATTATTATATCAGTTTGTGATCAGGAAACTTAGGAGGTTCTGGTTTTTACGCTAGCCTTGTGAGGTGGTTGACTATATCCTCACTAGTCACAGTACAGTTCTACAAATTTGCCTATATATCATATATATATAGTATATATATATATATATAATATATATATATAATACTATATATATATATAATAATATATATATAATAGTATAATATATATATATTATACTATATATATATATATATATATATAATATATATATAGTAAGTATATATATATATATATGAAATTAAATGTTTAAGTGGAGGATAATTGATAACTGTAGACCAATTCTGTTATATATTACGAAAGTGAAAATTTTGTTTATCCCAAACATTAATTTATTTAA